>JAVJIF010025509.1:0-76216 GCA_038442645.1 Agave tequilana | reverse complement strand
TTAATCTCATTAGTGGTGGCATGTAAAGCATGATGAGATAAAGAATCATTTTCTTCTTTTTAAAAACTTTTTCTTTTCCTTTTCTTTCAAAAATTTTCTTTTTCAAAGAGTTGTTTTCTTGAAAAACAATTTCCTTTTGAGTTTCCACCAAAATAATTTTATCTTTCAAAATAGTGTTTCCTCACATAAATCATTTAACTTAGACATGAGGGAAACATCTCATTTTTCAAATCTTTATTTTCTTTTTCTAAACATGCAATGTTAGATTTAAAAGAATCTTGTTCTATATTCATGAATCAATGTTCTTTTTCAAATTTTTATTTTCCTTTTTAATCATGTCATATTTCTCAAGCAATAGATGACAAAAAGTAGATAGCTCATCATATGACATGTCTACATCCTCATCCTCGGATTCGTATTTACCTCAAGGGGGTTATCCCCTTGGACCATGTAGCACTTGTTGGAGATGTCGCTTCCAACATCCGAATCACTCCCCGCATAGTATTGATCATTTTCGCCAAGGGAGAGGAGGGTGTTCTACACTACAAAAGCAAATCAATGTTAGCAACCCTAGATAAGTAATCATCATTTAGGGTAGATCTTAAGCATTTAGGGTAGATCTTAAAGCATTTAGCCTCAATATTCTTACCATCTAAACAATATGCATTATTAGTAGTGGCAAGATAAACATGAATGCCTAGGGCCTTGAGGACAAAGACATCTTAACCTTCCAAATTTGGATGTTAAGAATGTCAAAGGGGGTGGTGACATGAAGTCCATGGTGTGTGTACAAAAATATTGTGATTAGCCTAAAAATGAGGATCTTTAACTCTAGGTTGTTAGACCCAAACAGAGTACCAAGCTCTGATACCAATTGAAGGTTCACCTAGAGGGAGGGTGAATAGGTGATGGCTAATCTAATGGTCACTTAATGCCAAATTATGCAAATAATGCGGAAGCTAAAAATAATATGACCTAATTAAAACTTTTACACTAAACACTATGTATAACACAAGAGTGTTGCCGAATTTCCCGTGAAGGGCTCTGGACAAACTCCTCTAGATTCCCCTTGAATGGGTTGAGGTGCCGCGTTGGCTCTCTTAGTTAAAATACAAGTGTTAGCAAACAACTCAAGCAAGTATATCAATATGAGCACAATGTATATATAGCATATAAAGATGAACAATAACACACATGCAAGATATAATAAGAGACAAAGAGAGAGAGAGTGAGCAATCATAAACACAAGGGTATGTTTCGAGGTTCGAGCACACTTGCTCTACATCCCCGCCTTCGACACACGAAGGATTTCCACTATGCAAGATCCCATGGATCTCTCCTCGGTGCCGCCAACACCTACAAGCCCTCGACTCCCTAGTCCCGTACACACCGCAAGCTCACTAGCTCGCCGAGGCCGCACCTCGAAACAACCGAGTCCGCACCCGAACTCAAAACAACACGGACACACACGTCCGCCTCCTCAAAGTACAAGAAATGATCTCTTGGTGATCTAAACACTTTGATTACCAATAAAAGCTCTCACAAAAACACTCCTATAGAATGAATAGCTCAATGGGTTGCTCAAGTGTTTGTGAGAAAAACAAGGATGAGAGTGGTGGAGGAAAACTCAAGAAATTCTCTTTTAAACACTCTTGATAAATCTTCCCTTTAGATAGGAAATATTTGCTCTCTATTTTGTGGAGAAAAACTTCTGAAAAGAGTGGGAAAAACTGGCTCTAAAACTATCTCAAATCTTGTAGAAAACAGTCCACAAAACCCCCAAATATATAGGCTATCAAAAACTAGCCGTTGGGGCTTTGTCAGAACTGCCGGTCGACCCGTACGGTCGACCGCCAATGGTCAAAAATCGACCGTTGGAGCCACGGTCGACCGCCTGGGTCGACCGACCCACTGGAGCTGAGAGTCGAACTCTCTGTCGGTCGACCCGTACGGTCGGCCGAACTTTCCAGAGAGCTCTGCTCTCTAGAGCGGTACCCGTACGGTCGGCCGTCCTCCAGTGCACAAAGGCGTGCACATCTGTGCACGTCGGTCGACCGGTCCGGTCGGCCGACTTTAGGATTAGTCGACTATATATAGGAAGCAAGTCGACTTATCTGAAGCCTGAAACAGTTTTCTGAGATTAAAAAGTTTGTCTTTTTGGCTCAAATAAAATCCCATAAAATACTTAAAAATCTACAAAAATAGTTTTACTAATATACTATGATAATCAAACATGCTTGCACAAGATCAAGGCATGTTACAAAGATTGGATTATTTTTGTAACTTGAAAATATTTGGCTCATGATAAAAACTGTATTTTCCAAACAATATTTTTCAAAACATGTTTTTCCAAATCTTCATCAAATACAAAAACAAGATATACTTTTAAAGCATAGTGTGTATGGATATGATCCACTACACAATCAAGATGAAATATCTATGTTTTTGACATAAAGCTCTAAACTTGGTTTTGGTTAAAAGATATGTATATGAGAAATACCAAAAACCAAAATAGTATTTTCCAAAATGAAAAATCTTTCCTAAATTAAAAATCTTTTATGAAAACAATTCTATCAAGAGTGTGGTGTGGATATATACTTGAGCAATCCACCAACTATCTACTTTACATTTTATCTAAAACATAAAAATCTTATACCTAGACACAAGTCTTCATCTTCTTGAAGTCTTCACTTGAAGCCTTCTCATCTTCTTGACTTGGTCCAAGCTTGATCCAAAAGCTCCTTGGATCACACGTGCTAGCTCCAAATCTTGACATTTTATCCTTTGTTGAGCTATGCACCTACTAAGATCTTGATAATGAATCTGTCACTAATTAAACACAAGATCATTAGTAAACATAACTTCATGAGTTGATCATCATCAAAACTAGGGTGATAGGTCTTTGGGCCAACAAAATACTCAGCTTAATCAGAGGATTTTTTTATATATTTTTTTCTCAAGCTTGTCTAATCATCTTTCGCATAAATACCAAGGCTTACTTAGGCCAAAGCACCTAACTAATCAATAATTAGATTTGTTCATCTTTCATAGATATATTTTTTTCTTTTTTTATAAGGCATAAGAATCTTCGTTTTTTGAACCCTAAGTGTGTAAGTGTATGAAGTGTGCATATTTCATTACGGTAAAGATCAAGACTAAATTACTTTGACAAATTATCTTCCTAACTCTAAAAATCAAATAAATAATTTTATTTTGACCAAGTTTAAGAAATACTAATTTTTATTTTCCTATTCCTTAAATTGACTTAATTTTTACAAAAAATATGTCAAAAATTTGTTTCTATTTAAAAAAGTTTTTAAAAGTAAAAAAAATGTTAAAAAAATTTTAAATAAAAGAAAAACCTAAGTTATGTTAGAACCCTCCCCCATACCTATCTCATGCATTGTCCTTAATGTATAAATTAATGCATAGATGCATGAAAAAGAAGACAGGGAAGGAAAATACTACCTTAAGGTAGTGGGTCCGGTTCCGGTGGTGGTATGATTGGTCCACGAAATGCAGCCCAATCGACTTTGCATGAAGTTCGGAGGAACCCACAAAAATCTCTCTAATATAACCCACTAAAATGATGTATCCATGAAAGATTTTTATTAAAAAATTTAACCCCATCTAATTTCCAAATTTCATAATTAATTTAAGAGTCAATTTTGTTAACCGCCTTATCATAAAATGGAGTTGAAAAGATGGAATGATTGACTTGGACTCAGGAAGTATTGAAACTAATACCGACTCAGGAAAGTGACTTAAGTCAAGTAAAGGTTCAGGAGTCGAGATTGGCTCAGGAAGTGGGTCCAAATCAAGAAGTTGAAACTCAAGTCCACATTCAGTTTCCCACAATGGAATGTGACTTAATATTGGTGATTCAAGTTCAAGAATGGCAGGTGTGGGAATCAAAACTGACTCTAAAATATTACTCAAGTCGGGTAACAAAACAGGAGTCAATATTCATTCGGGAATTTGAACTGGATCACAAATTTGAAAATCTAGGTCACATTTCTCATTGAGTTCAATATCATAAAAATGAGAACTTACCAATTTGTCAATAGGACTTTCAAAAGTGTGAAATTGGTCAAGTTCAATATGATGATCATCAAAGATGGGTTATTCAATTTCATGATGAATTGGCACAGGATCCAATGTTGACTCGGGAAAAAGATTAAAATCAGGTGAAGACACCGGAGTCATTATTGAATCAGGAAGTAACATTGAATCACTAAGTTGAGGTTCGAGATCATATTCATTCTCAAGTTCTATTTCAGGAAAGGATTAACTTGTCAAACTGTCAAGATCATTTTCAAAATTTGGAGTTTGGGCAAGTTCAAATGATTGTGCTGAAATGAAACCTTATTTTCCAAAACAACATGACTCTTCAGCTCTAACAGAATGGTTAACGACATCAGAACTGACCAAACGGTGAGAACGTAGAGTTGGACCATCATATCTATGTCATGATTACGAGCGTTTTGAGCCTGAGTCATGGCTTCAAGCATCTTTTCATAGTTGATAGGTTCATCGTTTTGTTGCGATTGGTCTTGAAAAGATGAAGTGTTGTTTTAGAATGGTGGTAAAATGTGAGTCCATCAGATTTGTGATTGTTGTTTGGACTCACGCATACTCATTTCCTAAATTGATAGTTTTCTATTTTAGACTGGTAGAACTGAGTATGAATCTTGAAAATATTGTGGACAAGGTGGATAAGGAGGACAAGTTGGTTGAAATTTGGACTCGGGGGAGGTGAATCCCCACTGACTCTGTGAAGAGTTGAAATTATTCTGGAAATTATGGTTATAAGATTGGGGGCATGGGTTATATTGATTCGGATAACACCAATCCGGCACACTAGGTTGGTTAAAGTTATGATATACCGGTTGGTAATATCCGAAAAAGAGGTTGGTGTGTAATATGGATTATCATTAAAATTGAAAAAATTGTTGTTATAAGCCATATCACACAATAAATACAAACAAAGAAAAAAAACAAACAATAAGCAAACAAAAAAGAAAAAATTCTAGCCTAAGTTAGGGTAGACCTTGACCTAGATGACTCCTAACTGGTTAGACTGTCCAAAGGAGGTATAATGAGACTTTGACCACAAACTAATCAGCCAGGTCAGGGCAAAATTGGTGGGAGGTTATCCGTCAAAGACGTTCCTTAATTAAGTAACCACCAACCTTTGGGCTTTCGGCCCTTAATCCCCTTCCTAAACACTGATTTGGCAGGAGTCAAATTCCAACACCTTTTCCCCTTAGGATAATCTCCTAATTGAGTCCGAGATGTCCCTAGGGCCAACGTCTACTCATTTTTAGTTAGGCTTGGGTTAGTGAGTAAGGAGATTGTTTGTGGGCTAAGGGAGGGTAATGACTTCCCCACCTTATCTTATTTATAAGACAAGCCCTTAGATCAATTTAGTGAAGTGTACAAGAAAAGCAACACTTTAGCAATGTAAACAATCCAAAAGTGTTCTTATACTAGATGCTATGCACACGTACCTTTGCTCCAGCACTCTTCAACAGTAAATAAAAATGTAATGAAATAGACACGTGCCTAAATGCAAAGTCTAAATCATTTTTTTAGCATTTACAATCATCATTTTACTGTTGAGGTTAGAAAGTAAATAGAATGAGACAAATAAGAAAATAAATGCTACAGATATTAAACTTTGCACTACAGCCAACCTACAAAAAATACAGATTATTAGTTCACTCAGATTGCCACATGAATGTAGCAATTCTGAGGGCTTCTGGGCTCTGCTTACTTGAGCAGAGTCTAAGGCCACTTATATGTCCACTGCAGCAAATATTCCTTATTGTCAAGCCTGTACACCAAAAACAAAAAAAAAATTAACCAAAAATGTAAATCTAAAAAGAGAATAACTTACCGTCCCTCCCCGGCAACGGCGCCAAAATTTTATTGAGGTTGAACTTGCGCACAAATATAGAATTTTAGAACTTTAAAATAGAGATGTGCAAGTGCTCAATTCTACCGCAATAGCAAGTGGCTATGCGGGTCGTGATCCATAAGGAAAGACTAGCGATGGAAGCTTTTCTAGCAAGTTCTCTTTTATGTTACAAAGAATGGTTAAAATTCTTCTTTTAGTTTTTAAAAAGAAAAGAGAAAAATAGTTAAAGTCAAGTTAGGAAGGTGGAGAAAATAGAATTGGATATGTACAAAGAAATGGAAAAGGAGTGATAAAAGAAGTGGGTGTTGCGGTGTTCTAAACTAAATGATTAAAAGAAAAGAAACTAAAAAAATTACTTACTTCTTTTGCCAAATACCTACCTGAATCTTTTGCAATGATGTTATCTTGAAGTGAGGCGATCAACGTATAGCTCATAAGAGTTGATTCCCGTTTCCTCCACATTATATCATCAAGACGTTGCAAGTATGAAGTGATACAGAATGAAACTTAAAATCCATCGTCATGAGCTATCGGTGGCACTCGCAAAGGCAATGCTCTTTCGATGCTTTTAGACTCACCTGGATAGCAATTGTACCAAAAAAAGAAAAGTAGAGAAGAAGAAGAGAAACACAAAAATAAAGTACATACAAAGCGAACTACATCTGGTGTTATCTTTCTGATTGCTCTGATCTTCAGCTGAATATTTGCCCCAATACTTGATTTGTTATAACTAGATCTGGATCATCCTCAGCTAACCAAATAGATCCAGTTAAATCTAATTTTAACTGGTATTATTTGGTTTAATTCTCTTTCTCTTCATTATTATCTTCTACAAAATAGACATTTAAGACAAAGAAATTAGCAGATTTATTACACGATAAATGTAGGAGTGTAATTAAAAGAATGCAAAATATGTGTACGATCATGGATAGCCTAACCAGTTAGGAGTCGTCTAATTCAAAGATTTACCCTAACTTAGATTAGATTTTTTGATCCCTAAGTGTATAAGTGTATGAAGCATGCATATTTCATCAAGGTAAAAATCAAGACTAAATTACTTTCACAAATTTCTTCCTAACCTTAGAAATCAAACAAATAATCTTATTTTGACCAAGTATAAGAAATGCTAATTTTGATTTTTCTATTCCTTAAATTGACTTAATTTCTTACAAAAAAATATGTCAAAATATTATTTCTATTTTAAAAATGTTTTTAAAAGTAAAGAAAATGTTAATTTTTATTTTTTTAATAAAAAGAAAAACCTAAGTTATGTTAGAACCCTCCCCACACCTATCTCATGCATTGTCCTGAATGTATGAATTAATGCATAGATGCATGAAAAAGAAGAAAGGGAAGGGAAATATTACCTTAAGATGGTGGTTCCGGTGGTGGTCTGATTGGTCCACGAAATGCGGCCCAATCTAATTTGCGTGGAGTTTAGAGGAACTCACCAGAGAAACCTCTCTAATATAACCCACTAATATGATGTTTATAAGCATGATTTTATTAAGAATTTTATCCCATCTAATTTTTATTTTCAAACTAATTTCAGAGTTATCAACACCTCTGTCCCAAAATAGAGTATGAAAAGATGAACTGATTGATTGGAATCAGGATGGGCATGAACTACAATTGGCTCAGGAAAATGATTAAAGTCAAGTAAAGGTTCAGGAGTCAAAATTTGTTCAGGAAGTAGGTCCAAATCAAGAAGTTGAAACTCAAGTCCACATTCATTTCCCCTACAATCGAATGTGACTTTCTAAGCTTGGTCATTCAAGTTCAAGAATGACAGGTATGGGAATCAAAACTGACTCTAAAATATTGCTCAAATCAGGTAGCAAAACAGGAGTCAATATTGATTCAGAAATTTAAACTGGATCACAAATTTGAGACTCAAGGTCACATTCCTCATTGAGTTCAATTTCGTAAAAATGAGAACTTGCCAATTTGTCAATAGGACTTTCAAAACTATGAAATTGGTCAAGTTCATATGATGATCATAAAAGATTGGTGATTCAATTTTCTGATGGACAGGCACAGGATCCAATGTGGGCTCGGAGAAGGATTGAAATCAGATGAAGACATCGGATTCATTATTGAATCAGGAAGTAGAAGTGAATTATCAAGTTGAGGTTCAAGATCATATTCATTCTCAAGTTCAATTTTAGGAAAGGGATAACTTACCAAAATGTCAATGTGATTTTCAAAATTTGGAGTTTGGGGAAGTTCAAATGGGTGTGCTGAAATAGAATCTTTTTTTCAAAACAATATGATTCTTTGGCTCTAACAGAATGGTTAGCGATATCAGGAATGGTCAAAGGGTGGAATGGAGAGTTTTGATCTTTATATCTATGTCATGATTATGAGTGATTTGAGCCTGAGTCATAGCTTCAAACAGCTTTCTATAGTCGATTGGTTCATCATTTTGTTACGATTGGACTTGAAAAGATGAAGTTCTGTTTGAAATTTGTGGTGAAATCGTGATTCCATCAGATTTTGTGATTATTGCTCGGACTCATGCATACTCATTTTCAAGATTGATGGTTTTCTATTTGAACTGGTGGAACTGAATATGAATCTTGTAAATATTATAGAATTGGGGACGCTTGAAATTTTCGTTCGGCCTCTTGCATGGCTTCTATACTCTTTTCTAGCTCGATTTTTTCTTCAATGTGTTGGTCTAGAAAAGGAGTATAGGAAGCAAAATCAGGGAATGAAAATTGTGAAAATTGTGAACAAGGTGGATAAGAAGGACAAGTTGGTTAAAAATTGGACTCGGGGGAGGTGAATCCCCATTGACTCTGTGAAGAGTTGAAATTATTTTGGAAATTATGGACATAAGATTGGGGGCATGGGTTATATTAATTCGGATAAGTCCAACCGATGTATTTGTTTGGTTCATATTGTAAAAAATCTGGTTGGAATTATTCGAGACAAATGGGGTGAAATATGGATTACTATTATAATTAGAAAAATTCTTGTTGCAAGCCAAACACAAGATTTATTAAAATCAAACAAGAAGAAACAAATAAATAAATAAACAAAAAGACAGAGTTTAGAAAATCTTAGTCTCGTTTCAATGTGACCATGTAGCAAGGGCTAGACGGGTCGATTCACAGGGAAGAATGCGATGGAAGCTTTTCGGAACGATCTTCTCTAAAGTTGCTTGAAAAAAAGAGAAATTGATTGTGAGAATTAGATTTAATCAAGTAAAGAGAATATAGTTTACTAATCATCTACCATAACTAAAGTATTAGTCCAAAAAGTGAACATCATATTGAATGAAGAATTATCTATCCTAGGATATTGATTGAGAATCAAGTAAGATAAATAAAAATGTTGGAATCCTAATTTGTATGCCCTAATAAAAATTAAACTATAGTTCATCTTAATTTCAAAGCATAGCATAGGAAAAGTTCACTTAAAATTATGCTATCAAAGTATTTAAATATGAACTATGAATAATCATTTAAAAAGTGCAACCCAAATTAGTTAAACTTAATTATTGATTCATCTTCAAGAACACCAATTTAATCCTAAGATTTCTAGCAAGCATAGATGTCAATCAGTTCATTTTTTAAACTAAACTAGGGTTGATCGAGAGATTAGCAAACTATAAGTTTAATTAGTTATTCAATTTTATTTTATTTTCAATTTTTATTTTGAATAAGAAAAGTTGCATTAAAATTAAAAGAAGAAAAACAAATAAGCTAAGAGAAAACTAAATTGAATTGCAAATAAGAAGAGAAAGAAGAATAAAGAACCTTTTTATTGGATGTCACTGATCAATTACAAAGCTCTCCTACTTCTTCAACAATCTTCTTCTCCGAATGAAAAATATAAGAAAATTTGGAAAGAAGAAAAGATCTAAGAAAAACCCTAAGCTTTAGCTCTTAGATCCCCTCTCTATTGCTCTGGAGGGGTATTTATAGAGGATTGAAGACGTAGAGTCCCAGTACAACTCTTTCATAAAACTGCGTTGCCAGATGTATCCAAACGGCCGCGTAAACGTGGCAGCTATAGCCGCATTTCCGCGGCAAAAGCGTGCCAATGGCTACGTGCTTTTTCGCCTGGCCTCCTTTCGTCCGTCCGTCTGGGCGCCTCCTATTGGATTCTACATTCTGATCCTCAATATTGAGAATTCGGGATAACTTCGGAAGCAAGTTGTCAATAATTCGAATTTTAAAAAGGAGTTGGTCCTTTATCTTTATCTTCAAGTCTTTCTTCCCTTTATCTTTATCTTGTAGTGCAAGCAATCAGGTTCAAGTAGAAGTCTGCCTCTGATTTTAGTTAGGATAAGAATCCATCTTATTTTATCCTTCTTCTCCTCCTTATTTGAATAGTAATTAGGAGTCCTACTTTATCCTTCCTCCTCCTCCCCTAGATTTTAAATTAATAATTTAAAATTTAAGTTTAGATTAGGTTGATAAGATAGAAGCTTCTAAATTGCTAAAATAAATCATGCATATGGGCTTGCGGGCTTTTTGGCCTTCTGGACTTCAATTGAGCTTCATTTATTTATTCTTTAATTACTCAAGGCCTACACAATATTTAACAAAAAACATTACATAGCAGTGCTTTATAAAAGAATAAGTAGGAAAATATGATGATAAATATGCACTTTTGACTACCATCACACCCCCACACTTATCTTTTTGCTCGTCCTCGAGTAAAATAAAAAAGAAAAAGGAAAATAAAATAAAAACTAACCTATCCTAACTCACTTTTATAGGAATCACGATTGGACTTAGCATGTGCAACAAGTCGTTAAACCTCTAGGTTACCCCTAGAGGACAAGTGTTGTCTCATGAGTGTTTTCAGTGGATTACACCCACAAAGTCCATAAAAGAAGAAAATGTTAGTGATAAAAAAAATTTATTATTTTGAAAAATGAGAGAAATATTTGAAATATGTTTGAAGAAATTAAGCAATTTATAAGTTTTAGGATTATCATTTTTATTCATTCTTGAACTTAGTCTCTATACAATAATTTGTTATCAATTTTAGGTAAGGATTAAAATTGAATTTTATATAGTCTCTTTTGTTACCCTAAGTCATATGTATCCTTGTGAATGTGAATCTTTACTAGGAATTCTTTAACTTGGACTCCCATGTCTCTTTATTATTTTATATATATATATATCTATTTTTTAATATGTATAACTCATCTAATTTTCTTTTGTACAAGTATCAAGGCTTCTTGAGGCCCTCATACCTAACAATTGACTATTAGATGTGTTAGTACATATATAGATAATATTTCTTAGTTTTTTTAGGCTTTTTAATTTACCATGTAGTGAGCCTAAGGTCGGTGACTCCCAAACCTATCGGTTTTAGGGCACCAGGTGAGAAAACACCCCACGGAGTTAAGGACTCGAGTGAACAAGGCCACAAACCTAAGGACTTTATTTATAAAGTCACTTTTAGGAGTGAATACTTATGCTTCTTGAGGCACATGTATCCAGCTTAATTAGTGAAATTTTTTTATTATTATGATATATTTTTTATAAGGCACAAGAGTTTTGTTTAGAATCCTAGATGTGTAAGTGTATTAGGTATGCACATTTTATTAAGGTAAAAATCAAGACCAATTCCTTATTCAATTTTTCCTCCTATACCTAAAAATTCAACAATTTACTTTATTTTGACCAAGTTTTTAGAAATCCTAATCATGATTTTCCTAATTCTTAAGATTAACTTGGATTTCTTTCAAAAGATAAGTCAAAATATTATTTCTTTTTTTCAAATATATATATATTTTTATTAAGTTAATATTAATCTAAAGTTAGTAAATTAATCATTACATTAGTCTGGTTAGTAAATAATAATTTTTTTAGAAATAAAAAGAAAATTTTTTGTTAAGTTAATAACCTAAGGTTAGTGAGTTATGTTAACAGCAACCTTCAGTTAGTCAATAATAAATATATATTTTTTATTATTATTTTTTTATTATTACTTTTTTTATTATTTATTATTTATTTATTTATTTATTTTAAAAGTTAAGTGTTAGTACCCTCCCCCATACTTATCTTATGCATTATCCCTAATGTATGCATGTATGTATAAAAGCATGAAATGAACTGCCAGAGAGGTAGAATTACTGATACATTGGGTCAAAAAGACCTATGGATGTGTCTGCTTCTGATACTAATTCCAAAAACGGTTTCAGACGTTGACCATTTACCTTGAATTCATTTTCATTCTTAGGGTCATATATCTCTATGGCTACATGTGGAAACACAGTCTTAACAACGAAAGGCCCTGTCCATCTTGATTTCAACTTTCCTGGAAAAAGGTAAGGTCTAGAATTATAGAGTAGGACTTTTTGTCCTTGGACAAAAGTTTTTCTCATGATGAACTTATCATGAAAAATCTTAACTCTATCTTTCATAATCTTCGTACTTTCACACGCCTCGTTACTTAACTCCTCAAGTTCAGAAATTTGCAATTTTTGAAGCGCACCAGCATTATCTAGATTAAAATTCAGCTGCTTAATTATCCATAAGGCTCGGTACTCTAACTCAACAGAAAGGTGGTAAGCCTTTCCAAAGACTAACTTATAAGGAGACATTCCTAGAATCGTTTTAAAGGCGGTCCTATATGCCTGTAAAGCATCTACCAATTTAGTGGACTAGTCCTTCCTGTTTTGATTCATAGTTTTCTCCAAGATAAGCTTAACTTGCCTATTTGAGACTACTACCTGCCCGCTGGTTTGAGGATGATAAGGTGTGGATAACTTATGTGTTATGACATATTTTCGCATAAGAGCTTCAAAAGTTCTATTGCAAAAATGTGTACCACTATCACTAATTATGGCACGAGGGGTCCCAAAGCGTGAAAAGATGTTTTCTTTCAAGAACTTGACAACAACTTTGTTCTCATTTATCTTGCAAGGGATGGCTTCAACCCATTTGGATACGTAATCTACAGCCAACAAGATGTATTGGTGCCCAAATGAATTAGGGAAGGGACCCATAAAATCAATGCCCCAAACATCAAAGAGTTCTACTTCTAAAATTGGGCTTAGGGGCATCATATTGGTTTAAAAATCCTTCTAATCATTTGGCATCTTGTGCAAGTTTTGCAAAAGTCAAATGCGTCTTTAAACAAAGTGGGCCAATAGAAGCCACTCTGTAGTACCTTTTCGGCTGTTTGCGGGGACCAAGTATCCACCGCAAGCAAATTCGTGACAAAAAGCTAGAATACTTCTAGTTTTCTCTTTAGGAACACATCTCCTAATTATTGGTCGCTACAATATTTGAAGAGGTAAGGGTCCTCCCACATGAAATACCAAACTTGTGATAAGAATCGATATCATCCTGTTTTGACCAACTAGATGGGGTTTGGTTTGTGTGTAAGTAATTAACTATGTCGGCAAACCATTGTTCTGTAGAGATAGCTAAAAGTTGTTCGTTGGAGAAATTATCGTTGATGGGCAGTTCGTCAGAAGGTGCGTTTGGCACACGAGAGAGATGGTCGGCGATGACATTTTTAACACCCTTTTATCTCGAATTTCGGGATCAAATTCTTGGAGGAGGAGGATCCAACGAATGAGTCAGGCCTTCGTATCCTTTTTGAACATTAGGTATCGAAGTGCAGAATGGTCGGTGAATATCGTGATTTTGGTCCTATGTAGGTATGGGCGGAATTTCTCCAATGCAAACACTACTGCTAAGAATTCTATCTCGGTTGTAGTATAGTTCACTTAGGATTCATTAACTGTCCTACTTGAATAATAGATCACATGCTGCTTGTTATTATTGCATTGTCCTAAGATAGCGCATATAGCAAAATCAGAAGCATCACACATGATCTCAAAGGGTTTGGACCAGTCTGGAGGTGAGATGATATGTGCAGAGATAAGTTTCAATTTTAGCTTCTCCCATGCTCTACGACACTTGTCATTAAAGATGAAGGGCACGTCTTTGGCTAAAAGGTTTGTAAGGGGTCTAGCAATTTTGTTAAAATCCCTAATGAATCTACGGTAAAACCCGGCGTATCCTAAAAAGAACGAATGTCTTTCACGCATCGTGAAATTGGGAGTTTGGCTATGATCTCCACCTTAGCCATATCCACTTTGATCCCTTTTCTAGATATCTCATGACTTAGGATAATCCCATGTTGCATCATAAAGCGGCACTTTTTCCAATTTAAGGTCAAGTTCTTTTCGGTGCACCTTTTTAGCACTAGTTCTAAGTGATATAGACATTGGTCAAACGAATCTCCATAGACGGAGAAGTCTCCATGAAGATCTCCAGAAGCGCTCGACCATGTCGGAGAAAAGGCTTAACATGCAACGTTGGAATGTCGCGGGGACATTGCATAGGCCGAAAGGCATTTGGCGATAAGCAAACGTCCTAAATGGACATGTGAGCGTTGTTTTCTTGGTCCCTTGGGGCTATTGGGATTTGGTTATACCCTGATTAATCATCCAAGAAATAGTAATACTCATGGCCCGCTAATCGTTCCAGCACTTGGTCAATAAATAGGAGGGGAAATGGTCTTTTCTAGTAGCGGTGTTCAACTTGTGATAGTCTATGCATACTCAAACCTTGGTTGGTAGTCGTGTTTGCACTAACTCTTACTTGTCATTTCCACTACAGTAAAACTGGACTTTTTAGGGACTATTGCACTGGGCTGATCCATTGGCTATCGAAAATGGGATAAATGATCCCTTTATCCAATAGTTTCACTATTTCAGCTTGTACAACCTCTTGCATGAGCGGGTTTAGCCTACGTTATGGGTCCAACTCCTTTTTAAAATTCGTTAAAATAAGATTATTTGTTTGATTTCTAAGATTAGGAAGAAAATTTGTGAAAGTAATTTAGTCTTGATTTTTACTTGATGAAATATGCATGCTTCATACACTACACACTTAGAGTTCAAAAACAAAGATTCTTATGCCTTATTTAAAAAAAAGAAATATATATATATGTAAAAAAATCCTCTGATTAACTGGGTATTTGTGCCTCATAAAGCATAAGTATTCACGCCTAAAAGCGGTTCATATAATAAAATCCTTAGTTTTGTGGCCTTGTTTGCTCGAGTCCTTAAATCCTTAGGGTGTTTTCTCACCCGGTGCCCTAAGACCATTTGTTTGGGAGTCACCAATTAAAGGATCGTTACATGGGCAGATAGAAAGCCTAATGAACTAAGGAATAATACCACCAAAAATAAATTAGAATATATATATATATATATATATATATATATATATATATAATATATATATATATATATATATATATATATATATATAAGGCATAAGAGTTAGAGTTAAAGAACCCTTAGTCAAAATTTCATGGTCACGAAGGTACATATGACTTTGGGTTAAATAATAGACTAGATGAGAAGTACAATTTGACTCCTTACTTTGATTGATAACAAATTTTTGAATAGAGACTAAGTTTAGAAATAAAAAATCAGTTTTCCTATAACTTATAGATTACTTAAATCTTACAATAATATTTTAAATATTTTTCTTTCAAAATGTGTTTTTAAAATACTAACATTTTTCTCTTTCTTTTTGGATTTTATGGGTGCAATCACTGAAAATCCTCACGAGACAAAACTTACCCTCTAGGGGGAACCTAGAGGTTTAACAGCTTATTAACATGCTCAGTACAATCGCGTGATCTGCGAAAATGGTTAAATAATCTTAGATTTAGTTTTATTGTTTTGCTCGAGGATGAGCGAAAGATAGGTGTGGGAGTGTGATTGCACACATTTATTGCATTATTCTTTATTATATTTTCACATTTATCATATAATAAATCTGCTAAATTCCTTATCTAAAATATCTATTTTGCAGAAGATAATCATGAGGAGAAAGAGGATAAAATCAAATCAATATCAGTTAAATACAGATTTAACTAGATCTATTTGGTTAAAGGAGGATGATCCCAAATCCAATTGGTTAAATTCAGTTTTTGGTGAATCAAGCGGTTAAATCTAAAGATCAACAGAGAATAACGTCAAATACAGAGTCTAAATCCAAAAGGATAAATGGATAGAGAGAAGGCCAACGGATGAGATGAAGCAAATTTGACTCAGATTCTAACTGGATATATTTTAGTATTTGAATCATAAATTTTGCTATCGAAATTCAAATCTAATGATTCAAGATGATCCAGAAAGAAGACTTAAAGGGCTACAACTCTTAAGTTGATCACTATTTTTAATTCAGTCATTTGATAAGTTATATTCAGCAATCAACAAGCCAACAAGCTGCAAATCAGAACTGAATATCCACATCAAATCAAGTTGGAGATAAGGGGAGGATTCAAATTCAGAAATATCCAGCTTTCCCTATCTTCATACTCCTCTAACCTCTTATTTCTTCTATAAATACTTGCAATCTCAAAGGCAAAGGAAACGACCATGCAGAGAGTAGAATTTAGGTTAATTTGTAGTTTGTAACTTAGGTTTTTTTTTAATTTTCTTTCATATAATTTTTATTTTCTTTATGTAACTGAGAGGAGAGGATACTTTCATGGAGGAATGAGAGCAAACTTGAACTGAATATGACACCGGTGTAAGTGATCTTTTCTTCCATTGTTATTTGAATCGAATCGAAATTTTTTCTTCTTCTTTACTCTTGTTTTCGTTTACTTTCTTCTTCTATATTTGTGGATCCAAATGAAACCGATAGCCTCGAAGTTGCCTTACCCTTGCAAGTTCCATTGATGGCTTATGGTGATGGATATCCATTCTATTATAGTGTAGCTTGCCCCTTCAATTCATAGTGCAATACGGGAATGGCCAAAATCCTATTTGTCATACTTCGCTCGCCTTCAAGAAAAGATACATCGTCGATACTGGTCAAAGATAAGCAGGCGCCGAAGAGGTAAGTAACTTTTTTAGGTTTTATTTTTCTTTTCTTTTAATTTTAGTATAAATTACCAACACTACAATCTTCCAAATTTCTTTCAATCTTTTTTAATTTCTTTGTACATATCCATTTTATTTTCTCCACCTTCTCTATCTACCACTTTCTTCCTAACTTAACTTTAACTCTTTTTATTTTCTTTTGAAGAACTAAAAGAAGGATTTTAATCATTGATTGTAGCATAAAAGAGAACTTATTAAAAAGTTTCCACCGCTAGTCCCTCCTTGTGGATCATGACTCGCATAACCACTTGCTATAGCGGTAGAATTGAGCACCTTCACTATTGTTATAAAAGTTCTGAAATTCTGTATTTTTGTGCTAGTAAGACCTCAATCAGCCACTACTCCTACTCCCCACTTAATCCAGTTATCCTTTTACATTACGCTAGACCCTTATCTTTGTCCTGTCCTGAAACAATAATTTAAAAGAAAGGGGTGAGCTTAATAGCTCAGTGAGTAAACCATTATTTTAGAAAATTAAGCAATGACATATGCATATATGTGCATAAGTGTGAGTGTAGAATGAGTCTCATAGGTGTATTCCATGAAAACGTCCATACCTACTTATGTTTACATGTTTCGTGTTAGTGATTTACCTTGGTTTGTCAAGAATAGCTGCCTATTATATACATACAATTGCATAGCATATCTAATTAGATATATACGCATATATATAACATATCCACAACATAATGACCAAGGATATCACACACTACATATATATGTACCAGTAACACATTTCATCCTTATGATACTGGCTATACATAAGTACCAAAATCACGTGCTTAAATATAATAATAATTTATATAGCTCCACCTTCCCACCTACCGGCTCCCGCCGGCCCCTTCCTTCAAATATAAATAGAAACTTTTTACCCCATCTTCCCCTTCCGTTGGCTCCCGTCGGCCCCTTCCTTCAATGTAAAAAAAAAATAACTTTTTACACCGTCTTCTCCCTCCCACCGGTCCTTCCCTCATAATATAAAAAGGACAACTTTTGAACACAAACAATAGTAAGTCATACCATATCTAGCATTTGTCATTAAGATAATAATCACCTCCTAAAATCTCCAACATTCCTAGGAGTAGTAGCAAACAAGCATATTAGTACACGTATCAATTCCACCCAAGATTACGCATAACCATCTACAAATATATATACATATATATACATATACACACACGACCACATACAACACCATGCCATATGAACCAAGAATATGTCGCTAGCACCATCGCTCGATTTGTTTCTAGTGAGTTTATATTTCTACCTCTCCTTAATATTTTCACTTCTTAATGGTGTGGGACATGTATTATTTAGAGTTAATCATAGGATCACGTTACAAATTCTAAACTCTAGAATATCTTATACTATATAGCCTTACCTAAGATTGGAGCGCCCAATAAAATGAAACCATATTCAACATAACATAAATCTTAAACAAGTTTCTATTATTTCCTCTTCACCAAATACTTTTATGTAAAAATAGAAACATCAATACATAATAGTTTGTATTATGGTACCATAAAATTTTATAGACCCACTTACTCTACTCTATTTAGTTTCAAAAAGGTCTAGATTTACTCACCTCTTTCAAGGTTGGAGTTTTGTTGGATTTTCCCCTTATGTGAGTCCTAAACAACACCTTAATCAAATGAAGAACATGTGGGTAAATTTCTTGTGCTAATAACATCCATAAAATTAAATAAAACACTGAAAAATCAAATTTTTATGCTATAAAAATTCTTTCGGATTATACCTTGATCGAAGTGGCAAAGACACCTAAAAGTTGAGATTTTGAGTTGATTTCTTCACCCAAAACTAGATCCACTTTTCAACAACCTCCTCCTTCCTCCCACTCTCTCTCTAGAATGCCACCGGCGCGGCTTGGTACCGCTGGGCGTGGCTGTCCAGGGGGCGGCCGCGCCTGGCAGCCCACAGAAAATTTTTTTTCCCGTTTGGACGAGGAGAGAAGAAAGAAGAGAAGGAAAGGAAAGAAAAAGAAGAAGAGAAGAAAAGAGTGATCTTGATTTCTAATGGAAGAGGAAGAGGTGGGTCCTAGGGTTTTAACCGTGACTTCTTCTCATCTCTTTGGGGAAGAACAGATCAGAGATTTCTCTCATCCCAAATTAGTAATTCCCCAATCACTATTTGTAAGTTTACCATTGACTAGAAATGCCTAAGTGTCTCACACCTTAATCAAGAGCATCTTGACCCTTGATCCACCATCACCATGCACACGTTTCCGACTAAAGTTGAATTTATATTATAATTTATATTTTAAATTTTTTTCTTCTTTATTTAATTGGTAATGATATAATATACCATTAGCCTAAACTTTCCATTATTCCTAAGAATACTAAAAATTAAATAAGGAAAGATAGAAGTTTATAAACATACAGCAAGTTAAAATTGTATACTCAAAGTATGCAACTATGGTAATGGTACTAGTGCCTAACTAATTATACCTTACCCTAAGAGTTTCATATATCTATATATATGAATATATAAAGGCATGGTTAATTAACATAAGAAACTCATTAATTACTTATGGGTTAACAGGTGTTATATACCTTCTCCACCTCTTATTACTACTGTTCCTCCCTATCTTTCACTATCATGCATACCCTGTCAGCAAACCGCTTCTTCCCTTATTACTGACACCATGCCGTTATAGCGTATTAGAGTTTGCATTTGCATTTGCATCACTCAAATATGTGCACAAACCATACAAAGATATCAGTGATGGAAATAAATGGAGCAATGTGAGACCTACTTTATGAACTGGCATTAGAAAAATATTTAAAGATTTTAATGTAGGTGATTATATGATGGTTCTGACTTATCCGAAACAGTTTCCTTTGGAAACTGTTAAGATGTTGCATGTCTGCAGTGCTGAACCTTTCAACATCTTGAATAAACTGAACTGCAATACTTATGTTCTAAATTTTCCTAGAGATTATGACATTAATTGTACCTTGATGTTAATGATCTAGTGGATTACAAGAGTTTTTATTATAGCCCATTGGTTGTTAAGCCTTCCCCTAAGTCATTCTCTAAGAAGGTTGAGCTGACTTCGAAGTGGCTGCATGACTTTGGATTTTGGAGCGAGAAATGTCTTCAGAGTGGGAGTGACAATGGCTTCAGACAGTTTTATGGGGTGTATATCTATGTTCCTGTCACTGGTTACGTGTCGCGATCTTGACATGAGTAAATTTTTGACCACTACACACTACAGAAGCATATGAAGGGCATGACATTACCAGGCTGCACAATGTCAGAGATGCCTTCAATAAGTTGTTCAAGTCCAGAAGTTGGTGTCATATTGTGAAGTTTCCACAGTCAACAATCACTTGTGTAACCATGGAGGTGTGCACAGATAGTAATGGCTTTTTTCTTCTCCCTCCATGGCAGTTCGGACTCAAATTTGATCGCCAATGTCTTGCTACTTATGCTCTATGAGAGGTTGACAAGTGTTTTCATAGTGTTAATGGTTTGCCTCATTCTTTACTTTCTGGGTGAACTCGGTGGCATAACTATTATGTGATTCACAAATACAGCTAGATGTTGAGTGCGATTTGCTCATTTTTTTCCTCTCATTTATATTATTTTGTCCAAGAGGAATATGATAAAGCTAAGGATATTTAAAAATGTCCATTAAGAGGGGACGGATATTTTACATTTGCTTTTATTTTGGGTGTAATTTTGTTCAACATTTTATGTTTGGGTTTACTCGATGCAGGCAATGTATATGTTTGCTGCAATGCAACTGTAAACATTTTTGTTATTAAGGGATCAGCAGCCTGATTTCTTCTGCAGGAGTTTAGTTGGAGGTCCTTTTTCGGGTTTATTTGGTTTTTGCTACTTGTTAGGCTCTTTTGTTGTTTATGTTATATGATGGGTAGTTATTATTAAGATTGAGGCTGTTTATTGCAGCTGTGTTGGCTGACATAGGCATATATTGTTGTGATCTGTCACCGATTAAATAACAGAGAAACACCGAATTAATAACTCTATAACGAAAACTTTGAAGCAGATCTACCGCTAGCAAACAAAAAGAAACTAATCACCACAAGAAACTAAGAAACACCAGATTTAACATGGTTTGACAATGTGCTTACGTCCAAAGGGAGGAGGGAAGAAATCTTATTGAAAATAAAGAAGAAAATATAAGAGTTACAAGAATTCCTCTCTTATAACTCTCAATGATGGAAATCTTTTGTTCTTAACGCAACTTTAAAAGGCCAACCTTAAGAGGTTTATATATGATCTAGGATGATCCTAGTCGAGCCTAAACTTCAACAATTCAATCAGCACCGTCTTAGAGGAAGAAGAAAACTCAAATCTAATCCAAACTGAAAACGAACCGTATTAGGAAACTACCGGATCCGACATTAGTCGACTAGGCCCAAGTGTTAGTCGACTAATAGTATTAGTCAACTATACTGAATATCAGTTGACTATTGTAACACAATCCGAGAGAACCCGACTTACTGTTGCTAGTCGACTACACCCAAATATTAGTCGACTATTCTAAAGCCTAGTCGACTAATAACACTTATTAGTCGACTAATCAACATGCAAAGAGCATGTACATGTCTGTGCTTGATTTCTGATACTTGTAACACCTCCACCTGATCCTTGATTCTTCTTCAATGAATATGAGGCACTCCAAATACTAATATATGTTGCATATCTGAACTTGGCTAGCCTACATGCCTGGTCCAAAATCGAAACTGACATGAACCACCAACCGCACTAACTTTCCCACATACACTTTCACATTACCATACAAACACCGTAAAACATAATATACTTTCTCACTACTGCAGTTGCTTTTTTATTTCCATTTTATGACTTAAAACTTGCGGCCACTTGTAACCAACCGAACATGCCCAAAATACACCCAGTGTGAGCCATATGATCTTGATAGGTTGCTTCTGGAGCTAGGAATTTGGGAAAAGGTTAAAAGTGATCCTATATAAAAAGAACCTTTACTAGGTTGATTCATTGGTTGTCATATGCACGCATGCATCAACGACCATCTATCTTACTATAAGATGAGCTCATTCATTGGGTGTATTAGGAATATATTGGTAAGTTGGCTTTGAAAAAGTTATTATATGAAATAATGAGGTTATCAAGGACCGTCAGGTTTTTCATATAAAATAATTTTGTCCTCAGATGTGAGAGGTTATGGTAAGTCCCAAAATGAATCGCTACACTTTGGAGTAAAATGATTTCCTAAATGGAGTTTGTGTGTAGTTAGATATTATTCAGATCTCATGAGAATTTCAACAAAGAATTTGCAAATGAATATGTTTTGTGAACACTCATTAATAGATATAGTTGATCAATTGGGCTAGTCTAAATTTTTGCTAGGCGTGACTGCAAGTAAGATTTGTAAGAGTCCAATTGCTTCTCGTATCTAATATGAGATTGAATGTTGACTAAGAGTTGGACATGGACCATATTTCCCAAAGATCAATAGTGGGTTGTTAGTAAGTTGAAAGATAAATTCTAATTCATAAATCAATATTGCATGACTTATCCTAATTGGTTATTGAGGTAAATCATGAAATGAGTTAGAGTAAGTAATTAGTTAGATCTCATTTCAATGTAAGTAGAAGACTGCTTTGAATTAGGTAGTTGACTAGTCTCGACCGATTCAAGTATTGAATTAATTGAGTCAGTAAAGCTAGAAAAATACTTTTCCTACGCACATACACAGATACACTTTACACATTTTTCTACACAGGAGTAATACATGTGGACTCTACTATTCAGGAAAAATAAATACCATTCATGGGGACCCATGGGATTCACTCTTGTGTACAGAAGATTGTAGGGAAAGCATTTTTCATAAACTTTTATGGTTATTGCTAGGATCAAACAATAAAAAAAACCCAAATCTGATTTGTGGTCCATCAGAATCTTCTTGAGCAGAATAATCCTTGGAGAGATCTAATTATCTCAAAATATTGCTTAGAAAATTTAATTAATATTGTGATTAGATAAGATCAATGTGATTAGAGAGCTAATGTCACTATGATGAAATAAGATTGGTGCAATTAGATAGCGTCAAGTGTTAACTATAAAAAGAGAAGAACTATGATTGAAGCTATTTTTTTCCCTCTCTCATGTGACTTCACCTTTCTCCTTGTTTTGTTATCAAATTTGTTCTAAACTTTAAAGAGTGGAGATTCTACCTTGATCAAATTATGATTTACAGGGGATTTTGTGTTACAAATTGTGCCTAGATCAGGTCCATGGGGGGAGAGAGAATTAGACTGTGAAACCTTGTTATAAGTCAAAGTTATTTCCTTTTCATACTAGCACAACAATTATTCTATTCAAATATTAAATCACATTCTTCCTTGTGCTCGCAACATGTGTGTACACATATTTTCAAAGGTTTTTAAAATTTTTAAATTATTTGTTCTAAAAAGATCATATCTAAAATTGTTAAAGGGGAAAAAACACGAAAGAAGAAAAGAGAAGGGATCACAGATCAATCAAAGATATCAGAATTACGTGAAAATTTCAAATTAGGAAAAATCACAGAATCACACACAAATCCGTCCATTTTGTCCCTACTTGATGGATATGCAAAAACTATTTAAAATAAATGATTTTTTATCTGAAGGATCCGGCCTCGAATCCTTCCAAAATGACACAAGTATATCTCCTACAATAAATACTGACACTGCCACTTCCCGCCGCCTTGTCCCTGCCACTGTCCTCGGCGCCAAGGTTAGTTTGAAAAAAATAAGTGTTGTTATATATTAAACGAGACAATAGTTTTTAGCTAGAATGCTAAAATAATACCAACATGATATAGTGCAATATTGAGTTCTAGGAATATGAATCTTGACAGATAAAAATATTGCATTCTGTGTTCCAATGCAGCCTAATTCTCATGTTTTAAGATAAACCATTTTTCTTTTTCCTGCTTCTCTCACAAGATTGGTATGAAAAACGCTCTTAAGATAGATCACGATAAAATATTTGGGCTATCCACAACTGTCCTAATTCTTTATCACCTAACGTCACCTAAACTCTCATCCCTTCTATACCAACCTCACCTAATCCCCCCATTTGTGCCTAAATTTATTCTTCAATTTGGCATGAATATTGTTGGGAAATGGAGAATTTTAAGTGAATCTTTGAGCTGAATTAACGTATGATTTGTTGATAGAATCACATGGATAATGGTTAGAGCGTGTTCTCATTCCATTGAAGATGAACATGGTATATTAACATGTTCAATTCTGTTTACGAATGAATAAGATATTCAAGACACAAGTTGGCCTAATTCAAAAGTTAAAGGGACTAAAAGAAAGTAAAATCATTTTGTCCCACATTGGATATGGTGTAGAAAGTAAAAATATTTAAATATGAAAAGATGGGAATAAAGGGTCTGCCCTTGGGGTACTTAAAGTTTCTCTGTGCACCATTCTACACACTGAAGAAGAAATCCAAGTAATTCTTTTATAGGGATTACGCATGAAAAATCTCTCACCTAATATTTACCAACCTAACCAATTAGATCGGTGACATTGATTGGTTGTCAGATATAATAATTTTAGATTAAGCCAGAACTCGTGTAACATCCCTACTTAATAATATTGTATTTTTATTTCCTAAAATTTTTATTTTGATTTACTGATTATTTTAATTATTATTATTAATTAACTTAATTTATTACTTCCCCTTCTTGTAATTATAATTATATTAAATATACAAAGGTTTCAAAATATTAATTAATTTAGCTTTATTTATTATTAGTATTATAACTGTTGCTATTATTAATATTAGTTGTTGTTGTTATTATTATTAATTGATGTATTAGTAGTAATTATTATTATTATTAGTGTTAGTATTATTTTATTTATTAATTTTTAATATTAGTATTAATATTAGTGGTAGCGGTAGTTGTTAATTATCATTATTATTATTAATTTTGTTATTGTTATTTATAATTAGTATTATTGATTATTATAATTAGTATTATTGATTATTATTATTGGTGTTTATTATTATTTTTATTATGATTAAATACTAGTATTATTATTAATATTGTTATTATTCTTAGTTATTATTATAATGTTAATGCTAATATTATTGTTGTTATGATAATTATTATTATTATTATTATGTTTCTTATTTCTTTCTCTCGTATTCTCAAACCCATTAACCCAATCCTTACCCTTTATGCCATAATCTATACCCTTTAGCCCGTATCCATTATCCATGTTCCTACCCATTATCTAAACCCTCAAACCCATCAAACCAATATGCCTAAACCCATAACCATTATAATCCTATATAAACCTAACCCTAATCTAAACATTTACCCTAAACCTAATCTTTTCTCCTCCCCCATTTGCCGCATCACCATCCACGCAGATCTCCACCCGGTCTCCTCATAGCCATGGCAGCGTCTAGGCCACTATCACCCTTCTCTGTCAATGCCGGAGTCGTGCCCATCTCCCACCGTGCCGCGAACACCCTCCGCCATGGTGCATTATCCCCCTGCTGTCACCAAAAGCAGCCCGGAGCCTTGGGCTCCGCCTCCGTGCACCAACACCACCCCCTCGCTGCGCTCCCTCCACGCAGCTACTCAAGCAACGCGCAGCACCCCTTCCTCCGTCGTGCCGCCTTGCCGCCGTCCATCCTCGTGCGCGAGCTGCCATCACCAGAGATCCTCCCACGAAGCCCAACCGCCCTCTTCCTCTCCGCTGTGAATAGTCCCAAGCCCGCTCCCCTGTACACCCGAGCGCGAGCAGCATCGGCAGCCTTTGCTGAGCTGCCTTGGCCTCCTCCGTTGTTGGACGAGACCCCCAGGTTCCCACCTTCACCACTTCCATGCGTGAGCACCACAGCCCACGCACCACCACTGTCGAGATCAGTGCCGGAGCCTGACGACTTATCCACGACGATCCCGGTGACCCCTCGGAACCATCGACCCCCTCAGCGTCCTCCGCCGACCCCAGAGCACGCACAACCCATGGTTTGCCTTCCTCCCTCTCATTCTTCACCTCTCTTTTTAAGTATTCTCTCTCTCTCTCTCTCTCTCTCTCTCTCTTTGTTGTGAATTATTATTATGTGTGTGGTGTAATGTGGGAATGGGTGTGTGTTAATTCATGTATGTTGTATTTGCGTGTGTGCGTGAATGGAGATGAGTGTATATTATTTGTGTGTTAATGTTTGCATGTGTAGTATATTTAATTTGTGTGTTTATGTGTGTGTGGTGCGTGGGTGTATGTATGTATTAGTGTGTTTGGATGTGAGTATATGTATATATATTAGAATATGCATATATATGAGTGTATGTATGAGTATGTATGTATGCTTGAGTGTGTGCACATGTGTAAAGTGCATATGCCTTGTGTGTTATATTTGTATACGTGTGTCTATAAGTGTTCAGTTGCATGTTACAGCGATCCAGACTCGTTTGGTAAGATCCAGACCCATTACAGGAGATTTGAATTTGTTCCAGTTATGGACCCGATACATTAGCGATTTGAAGACCAATCCATGTGATGATCTAGAGATCCGTATTGGTTCGTGCAGTGAAGACTAGACGGTGATTCGAACTCAAAATAACGTCATTTTATGTCAATGTTTATTCTTATGTTATTTCCTTATTTACTGTTGTCAGTACCGTTTATATGTTACTCGTATCATTTCAGGTGCGATTGATATATTTTATAAGTATGATTATCTGTATTCCTTCATGAGACATCAGTTAGTGCCGTATTATTATTTAGTTGATATGAGCGTTATCAACATCATTTCATGTGTAGAGGATTACCACTTTTAATTCAAGACTAGTTGTAGTATACTTTTGATTGTGACTTGGATTGATCTTGAGATTGTTTGGTTCATATTTGTGGTTAAATAGTATATTTATTTGAGGTATTTTTCGGACATTGTTTGGTGATTATTTGGTGAATTGGAACTTGCATGATAACTATTTGTTGATTGACTGGTGAGTTGATGAGAGCTAAATTGTCAGGTATCAGTTTCTTATATGCTTGGTAGTATTTAGAGTTTCATGGTAGTTCTTGATGTTACCTTATTGATATTGAGCATCAAATGTATATGGACTTTGTATCTTTGTATTGAGATATTGGACTTATGTCATTTCATGTGTAACCATTTCGGATACGGATCTAGTTGTGAGGGATTTTAGACTGTGATTGGATTGATTTTTAGATTTGACTAGTTCATGCTTGTGAATAAATAATATATTTATTTAAGGTATTTATCAGGCAATTTTTTGATGACTATTTTGATGGGGACTCTTTAGGATATTGAGGACGGATTAAATGTGTTGTTACTTTAGGAAGAGACCGACCTTCTTGATACTTGGACTTAAATACAGAGTTAGTGATAGTTGGAGTTGACTCGAGATCTATATTCCTTACAGAAGATTTTGAATAGTATTCTGATGAGATTGAAATAGCTGGATTTATAGTTGTGAGTATTTCAGATTTATTTACGAATGATATTGTTGAGTATAGATGTTGAGTATCAGTTGTAGATTACTTTAAATTACATATTATTCGAGGATACTCTACTCTTATTTATGATTCAGTATCTGTTGATTTAAATTTATCTTGAGGATAATCAATATGTTGCTCTTCATGATCTTGATTGATTTAGTTATTCAGTTATAGAGGCAGATATATATTGTGAGAGTGATTTCATTGATATCAGTGACTATATTATATATTCAGAGTTTGACAATAATTATCATTTTATCTCAGTTATTTGTGACTTAGAGTATTAGAGTAGATTAATAGGATGAGAGAACTGATCACTGGTATATTGGACTTGCGGTTTATTGTATCGGATTACATTGACGATAGATTTAGTACTCGATATTTGCAGTTATTGTTGGGTGATTATGAGTTGATGGATCATGTTACTGTTATATCTAGAGCATATGGATGAGACTGTCTATTGATCAGTGTCTAGACCTGTTACTTATTTTTTCATGTTACTGAAACCGCTGGGAAAGTATTGTTAGACTGTAACATTATATACAGTCCTATTGTTCATCGTATACACGGTAACTGATACTGTTTACTGTTCTTATTACTGTTCACCATGTATACGATTATTGTTTAATGATATACTATACTATTACTGTCACCGTCCCAGTATTCTAAGTAACGTGGATATTGATTGTTATAACTAGATTAAATAATAATGTAAATGGACAACTTACATTAGGATTGAAAAAATTGATGGAGGAGATAGAGTCTGTATTTTGGGTAGACCTAGGATAAGGTTGCGAGGTCGAAATAGGGTTCCACTGCTAGGTTCCCGGGGATAACTGACATCCCATACCGTTACTCTTTTACTGTTACTATAGTACCTGGCGGTACGGCCTGGTTCAGCGCTAGGCATTTGGGTCGTGGTCTCGGGTATGCACGGGACCCACCTAAAGCATAGACAATATCTCCAACCAATTAGTTTCAATAACTTAGGACTTCGATTGACACATATGATAGGTGTAGTGGGGAGGCATCTATTGTATGTGACAATTGGTGTTCGCTAACATAATAATAATAACAAATTATTCATAATGTACTGACACTGATTGTATTCACTCGATACATGTATACATGTTATGATAGACACCCGATAGTACCATGACATGTTTGGACATCTAGATCTATTACTGACTACCTTATTTACTGTCTATTTATGTTATGCCTTTTATTTCAGTCTTATTCTAGTATATATTTTTATCATCTGCTTACATGTTATATGCAATCATCTGCTCAAATGTCATATACACATGCACTTCCCTTTTATTCTTATACATTTACTAGGAGTTTTGACTCTCTGAATTTACATATTTATATCTGTGGCTATTTATTGCTGATCAAATACTTGGAGAGGATCACAGGCATCTTGAGGAATCTGAAGTTATCTCTATTTGATACCGGTAATCTTACTTAATTTTTATCTCTGTTGATTACTTATCATCCATATATCATTTTCAGTTGTCATATCATTCTTTATTCATCTCTTATCATGTGTGATTATTTATATGTATCGTTGTAGTGATATTGATTTATGATAGTAGATTTTATACCTTACTCAGGTTACTTACGCTTAGCGTGTATACGTGGGGCATTCTCCTCGCGTATATACATCGCCAACTCTCGTTGCGACTCCATTTTCACGTACTTTGGGAAGCGAAATGTGACAGAGTTTTCTTGGTATCTGAGCCAGGTTTTCGACTTGCGATATTGACTTTTGTCTTTCAATTTTCATAAGTAGTACCTAGTTCACGCCGGTAACTTGAAATGAGTTATAATTACACTGCAGTGTACATATACTATCCATACAATGATATTGACTCCATTTGAAATTAATCGTCCTCCCTTTTGGAATCTATCTCTTGAACCTTTTATATTCTTGATTACATCTCTTATTTTAGAGTGATCTGAATCTCTATTTTGATCCCCATTTTCTATCTTGATTCTATTTCTCTGATTTTTCTCTTGAATCTAGTCGCTCTATGTTAAAGCCTGATGCAGAAGTCAGAATAGCACAGCGGAATCGTAGGGCCCCACAGAGACGATGTGAAAGCTTGTTTGTTTTCTCTTTTGATTTTGGTTTCTCTTATCATTCCCTACCATATGAAAATTTCGGGGACGAAATTTTTATAAGGTGGGAAGAATGTAATATCACTAGATAGTAATACTGTATTTTTATTTTCTAAAATATTTATTTTGATTTACTGATTATTTTAATTATTATTAGTTAACTTAATTTATTACTTCCCCTTCTTGTGATTATTTTTATATTAAATATACAAATGGTTTTGAAATATTAAATGTTAATTTAACTTTATTTATTATTAGTATTATTATCGTGATTATTATTAATATTAGTTGTCGTTAATATTGTTATTATTAGGATTAATTGCTATATTTAGTAGTAATTATTATTATCTTCCATTATGATTATTATTTATTAATATTATTAGTATTAGTATTATTTTATTTATTTATTTTAATATTAGTATTAATTTTAGTGGCAGTGATAGTGGTAGTTGTTAATTATCATTATTATTAATTTTGTTATTGTTATTTATAATATTATTATTGATTATTATTATTTTTATTATGATTAAATACTAGTATTATAGTTATTATTGTTATTATTCTTAGTTATTATTATTAATGTTAATGCTAATATTATTGTTGTTATGTTAATTATTATTATTATTATGTTTCTTATTTCTTTCTCTCTTATTCTCAAACCCATTAACCTAATCCTTACCCTTTATCCTATAATCTAAATCCTTTAGCCCGTATCCATCATCCTTGTTCTTACCCATTATCTAAACCCTCAAACTCATTAACCTAATAAGCCTAAACCCACAACCCATTATAATCCTATAAAATCTTGATCCTAAACCTAACCCTAATCTAAAAATTAACCCTAAACCTAATCTTTTTCTCCTCCCCCATTTGCCGCATCACCATCCATGCAGATCTCCACCCGGTCTCCTCGTAGCCATGGCAGCGTCCAGGCTACCATCAGCCTCCTCCGTCAATGCCGGAGTCGTGCCCATCTCCCCACCGAGGCCGCGAGCACCTCCACATGACACATCATCCCCTTGCCGCCTCCAACAGCAGCCCGGAGCCTTGGGCTCCGCCTCCGTGCGCCAACACCACCCCCTTGCTGCGCTGCCTCCACGCAGCCACTCAAGCAACGCGCAGCACCCTCTCCTCCGTCGCGCAGCCTTGCTGCCGTCTATCCCTATGCGTGAGCCGCCATCGTCGGAGATCCTCCCACGAAGCCCAACCACCCTCTTCCTCTCCAAGGTGCATAGCCCCAAGCCCGCTCCCTTGTATACCCAAGCGCGAGCAGCAACCCCTGTCGAGCTACCTTGGCCTCCTCCTTGGTTGGCCGAGACCCCCAGGTTCCAACCTCCACCACTCTATGTTTGAGCACCATAGCCCACGCACCACCACTGTCAAGATCAGTGTCGGAGCTTGACGACTCATCCACGGCGATCCCGGCGACCCCTCGGAACCATCGACCCCCACCGCACCCTCCGCCATCATCTCCGGCGAACCCCAGAGCACGCGCAACTCATGGCGTGCCTTCCTCCCTCTTATTCTTCACATATCTCTGTGAGTATTCTCTCTTTCTCTCTGTTGTGAATTATTATTATGTGTGTGGTGTAATGTGGGAATGGGTGTGTGTGTTAATTCATGTATGATGTATTTGTGTGTTTGTGTGAATGGAGATGTGTATATTATTTGTGTGTTAATATTTGCATGTGTAGCATATTTAATTTGTGTGTTTATATGTGTTGTGGGTGCATGGGTGTATGTATGTATTAGTGTGTTTGGGTGTGAATATATGTATAAAAATTAGTATATGCATATATTGAGTGTATGTATGAGTATGTATGTATGCTTGAGTGTGTGCACGTGTGTAGAGTGCATGTGTTGTGTGTTGTATATGTGTACGTGTGTCTATGAGTTTTGGTTGTGTGTAATAGCGATCCGGACACATTTTGTAAGATCCGAGCCCGTTACAGGTGATTTGAATTTGTGCCTGTTATGGACCCGATATACTGGCGATTCGATGACCGATCCATGAGATGATCTTGTGATCCGTACTGATTCGTGCAGTAAAGACTAGATGGTGATTCGGACCCAAAATCACGTCATTTTATGTGAGGTTTGTTCTTATGTTATTTCCTTATTTACTGTTGTCAATAGCGTTTACATGTTATTCGTACCATTTCATGTGAACAATTGATATATTTTGCCGGTATGATTACCTGTATTTCTTCATGAGACATTAGTGAGTGCTCACATTATTTAGTTTATATGTGCTTTTATCAACATCATTTCATGTGTAGAGGATTACCATCATTTCATGTGTAGAGGATTACTACTTTGATTCAAGACTAGTTGTAGTATACTTTAGACTGCGACTTTAATTGATCTTGAGATTGGCCTATTTCATGTCTGTGGTTAAATAGTATATTTATTTGAGGTATTTATCAGATTGTTTGGTGATTATTTGGTGAATTAAAACTTGCATAATAATTATCTGTTGATTGATTGGTGAGTTAATGAGAGCTAAATTGTCAGGTATTAGTTTCTTATATGCTTGATGGTATTTAAAATTACTTGGTAGTTCTTGATGTCACCTTATTGATATTGAGCATCAGATGTTTATGAACATTATATCTTAGTATTGCAATATTGGACTTATGTCATTTTGATATGTAACCGTTTCGTATACGGATCTAGTTGTGAGGGATCTTAGACTGTGATTGGATTGATTTTTAGATTGGATTAGTTCATGCTTGTGGATAAATTATATATTTATTTAAGGTATTTATTAGTCAATTGTTTGATGATTATTTTGATGGGGACACTTTTGGATATTGAGGACGGATTAAATGTGATGTTACTTTATTAAGAGACCGACCTTCTTGATATTTGGACTTATATACAGATTTAGTGAGAATTAGAATTGACTCGAGATCTGTATTCCTTATAGAGGATTTTGAATAGTGCTCTGATAAGATTGAAGTAGCTGGATTTATAGTTGTGAGTATTTCGGATTTATTTACCAATGATATTATTAAGCATATATGATATTTTGTTGATGTTGAGTATCAGATGTAGATACTCAGATGTGGACTACTTTAGATTACATGTTATTCGAGGATATTCTACTCTTATTTATGATTCGGTATCTTTTGATTAAATTGATCTTAAGGATAATCAGCAGGCTGTTCTTCATAATCCTGATTGATTTAGTTATTCAGTTATAGAGGCAGATATATATTGTGAGAGTGATTTCATTGTTAGGTGACCATATTATATATTCAGAGTTTGACAAAAATTATCATTTGATCACAGTTATTGGTGACTTAGCGTATTAGAGTAGATTAATGTTGGCCCAAGAGGTTACACTCTCCATTTGTCTTTTGGTTTTGATGATGACAAACCAATATGAGCTATTTGGTACTAACAAGTTTGTTAAGATGAGTTTCAGGTTTTGTACCATGTTTAGAGACCATTCGCTTAGCTATTGCAAGAACTTCTAAGTTCCACAAAGCAAGGAAGGCAAATTGCACATCAAGGAAGGATCATAGAAGAGAAGGCACTAGTAAGGCATTGGATGGCTCAAAGACTTGAAGATGTTGACACTTAAAAAAGACAAGATTCTCATTGGTCCGAACGATGTCTAAACTTGTTGACATTTACAAAAGACAAGTGACAGACAAGCTGAAGACCAGTTTCCACCCACCTCTAAGGGACAAGAAAGCAGCTCGGACCCCACTGATCCAGCAAGCAGAACAGTGAACCCGGATTGTTTCTAAACAGACCTCAGCAGGTCTAAAATGCTAGCATATAGCATTACATTAGCCCAAGGAGATAGCCTCGTTTGAGAGGCTAACATCATCCAGAGCATCGCCAGGAAGCTAACTGACAGCTTCGCCGAAAAGCCTCTTTTCGGACTTCGCCGGGAATTGCCTCTAGCTCCGCTATGAGTTTCAAAGCGGGCAGCTCCGCCATCAGCCTGCTATGGTCAACCTTTGACCAATCAAATCTCCTGATGAGATCAGATCCAAGCAAATCAAATCCAATCGGGATTCAAATATGGCAGGTGATTGCCACAATCTCTTGACTCTCTTGAAACGAGTAAGAGGATCAGGGAAAATCCTTCAACGATATGGAAAGGATCATAACAAATCGGAAAGATCAACCGACTTGCCATTTTCTAGCTCCGCAGAAGCTATTCTAGCCTCGCAGCAAGGCTACTTTCCAGATTCAAACAGATTCAGTTCAACCTGTTTCCATATCTTCAAGGGGACGATTATACCCTTGCTCTCCCTATAAATAACCCGCCAGGGGTACAGAGAGAAAAGGGGGGGCCAATCGAGAGAGATCAGATTGCCGAGGAAGGAGCCATCAACCGCCTTCTGATCACAAGGGCCGATCAATCAGCTTCTTCAACAGAGGCTTCTTCATAACGCACCGTGCGTTCTCGAATTCAGAGACCTTTTAGAGAATTGCTTTCTCTATCTAGGGTGTTGATGCCCTATCATCGTTCTTCTTCTCAAGGAATCTCCGGAACCAGGCGAGAAGGAATTCCTAATTGGAGGCGATTTTGAGAAGCAGCAAGAGGGTTCTACCAACTCTCTATTCTCTGATTCCCGGAACCAGGCGAGAAGGGAATCTCATCGCTCGCATCGTCAAAGGGACAAAGTGGTCGCGCGCTGACCAGACTCCTATCGGCACACTTCTCCAGAATCTCTGAGGAGATCTACTTGTAATCTTTTTTAAGAATACTTGTAATTTAGCTCCTCAAACTTTTTATTTGTAAGTTTTCCCCTTTGCAAACATAATGGAAAACAAGATGGCGACTCCGCTGGGGAGTGTATTCTCCTCTGCTGAGAATCAAGTGTCGCAATGCGACGAACAGACCTTCGGGTCTATCTCTGAATTCAGAAAAGCCGGTGCAGCCAGATCTTCTCTGGCTAAATCTTCAAGTAAAATCTCTGCGGAGATGGAAAAGGTTCTCTGCAAACCTGCCGCAGTTCTCTGGCGCAACAAGGAAACATGTCCGCAGCCCAGATCCTGCACTTTTGAGAACCTGGTTATCCAGATCGATCAAAGAAGATTTGAAGAAGTCCTCTCTGGGGGTGGCTTGATGCTTCGAGCACGGAAGCACGGGAAGGTCTTCATGACCAAGGTTTCAAATCAGAAACCAGAGGCAGAATTTTGCCAACACCCCGCAGCCCCGCTTGTGGCTATTCAGGTTCCTTGCGAACCTATGCATCCTCTGCCAAAACGGATATGGAGGCCTAAACAGAGGTCCTCTGCTGAAGCTTCAGGCGTAGCCACGCCAAATCCGCGCCTCTCTTATGAGGAAAAAGGCAAGATGCCCGCCTGCGCCAACAATGCTGCCAACCATAAAGTCAAGACGGCGATTATCCCGTCACCTAGAGCAGCAATGCCTACTGCTAGCCCTGTCCTCACAAGCAAGGCTGTTGTACCTCGGCGTACTCATCGGGTTTACAGCCGCGAGGCTAAAACCAGAGCACTATACGGTGCTAATCCTTTCCGCAGGAATAAGGGGAACGATGCGTTGTCCCATATACCAGACTGTTCAGGCCCTTACAGGGCCGACCTGCGAGAATTCTTGGCGGACAAGCGGAGATTGAAGCATTTCCAGGCTACTTCCTCCTGTCTTCGACGATGTGAATGCCGGTTGGTGATGGTCCATTCTATGCAGTGTCGGTTACGACCCACCCTCGCCACTGCTCCATACCGGCGATCAGTCTTTGATCGACTGTCTGCGCGCGTCCCGATGAGGCATCCCAAAAGGAACGGGCCACCGGATCCAGCCTCTGCATCCGTCAATATGACCGGAAGGGGGCGAGAGCTGCGCGAAAGAAGTCAAGCCTCTGACGACACCCCTTTCGGCTCCCCAGATCCAGATTATAGCCCGGGCTTAGGTGAAGTCTTGGTGCGCGAAGAAGGTGTTTTCCGAAACACCAGATCCAGGGTGGCGATACCCTATAATTATGAGCAGCCTTCCTCCTCGACGGTCCCAACCGTGCCACAACTCAGGCGGTCACCCCAATCATCCGATGGAGAAGATGAAGACAGCGGGTATGCCTCTTCAGCGACAGTCAGTTCGGTGCGAACGGACAAAGCATCGGTCAATATGGCCGAAAACGCCAATGACGACCTTCGTCGGCGTTTGGAAGCTCAGGAGCAGACCTCTAGAACTCAGCAAGAGGCCCTGGACAATATTCAACAGATGCTCGCTCAGCTCCTCAGCAACCGGAATGATGACACCGGGAGTAATCATGACGAGGAGGGACACCTCAGCAATGATCCGCCCAAGACGGAGAAATCTAAGGGAGGCTCTTCCCTAGATGCCGAAGTCCTTAAGGGCCTTCAAGCTCAAATTTCATCCCTGGCTCAGAAGGATGAATTGAAGAAAGTGGGGGTAATCCGTCCTTACCCACTGGAATGGGATTCGGTGTCATATCCGCCAAAGTTCAAACCACCAACATTGCATACATATGATGGTAAGAGCTCACCTAATCAGCACATCTACTATTTCCGGTCCCAGACCGGTAATGTTTTAAGCAACGACGCCATCATGGCTAGGTTGTTCATCGGCACCTTGAAAGGAGTGGCGTTTGACTGGTTTCGCAGTCTCCCCCCGGGCTCTATCAATTCCTGGATCGACCTGGAAACTCGGTTCCTCTCTCGCTTCTATGAGGACGACACCGAAGTGACCATGGACAAGCTCCTTTCTACCGTGCAGAAGAAAGGCGAATCCGCCCGTGAATACATTGAACGATTCAGAAATCTATCCCTGATGTGCCCAGCAGGGATGCCATTACCCATGCTCTTACAGACATGCAGACACAACTTCTTGGATCAAGTAGAAGTTCGCATGGGGGCTGTCAAAGCCCATACTTGAAAAGAATTGGTCGAACAAGCTGAGATAGCCGAGAAGTCGGCTAAGAAGTTCGAGCCATCCATCCCTAGAAGCAAATGGGGTGCGAGCAACAAAGGGCGTAGCGATCTCCCACAGTCTTCCCCAGCTAAGGGGAAGGAAATTATGTCTGCCGAGCTGACCGAGGACATGCAGTCAAAGGCCAAAAAGAGCAGCTTCAACAATCAGGAGCCCAAATTCCCTCCTAAGCAGTACTCCTTCAGAGATGATCAGGTGGTCACGATATTCCATCTGCTCCATAAAGGGAATAAGATGAAGCTGCCAGATGCTCGGCGTCCTAATGAGATAGGGCGCACAAATGACCCCAAATACTGTCTTTATCATAGGATGGTCCATCATCCTACTGACAAGTGCTATGTTCTTAAGGATAGAATTCAAGCCTTGGTCGACGCTGGAGTCCTCACACTGAAGACGGAGCAGAAGAAAGTCACTGCCAATATGGTGACTCTTGAGTTCGGCACTGCCCAGAAGGTCACAGTTCCTGACGGGACCTATCCAGCCCCGATGCCGCGGTCGGAACTCAAGCATCCTCCAGCCATGACTCAAAACAATAAGGGTCTCGTCCCCGTGACATTAGAGACAGGGGAAGTTATGTGGATACACTCCGACCTCATCCAAGACGTACAGCAGACGTCGAAGGACTCCAGCAAAAAGGGCAAGTCCTGCAATGTCATCTCTGTCCTGCCAGACGATGGTAATCTTACTTCGGCTTCCCTCAGCGATTCTGAAGAAGAAAAGCATGCCTGTACGGCGCAGGCAGATGCGCCTCAACAGACGGGCACCCGGTCTGGAAAGTCATATCAAAGGCAGTATGACAAGCCTACTGACGAGATACAGCAACAAACGGCGTCAGTACCAATGCCGACATCCACTCCAGTTCTGACCAAAGGGAAAGAGAAGCCTAAGGAAGTGCGGTTCGACCATGTGTTGAAGAAACCGCCAAGCCAAGGGCTAGCCACGCCCTTTCGCTTTGATATATTGGCCCACTTAGCCAATATCCCGGCTCGTATCACAATACACGAGCTTCTTCGTCTCTCTAAAGAGACAAGAGAGGCACTCAGAGATGCGCTAGCCAACTCAGAGTCCTTTCTGACATGCATGCCTGAGATCCCTGGTGATGAGATGCGGCCTTCCTGCTCAGAGTGCCATCACGCACAGTCAAAGGTACCTGCCATTACCTTCACGGCGGAAGATATGCTTCTCAAAGACAACAAGCATGATCGACCTCTGTACTATACCGGATATATCGGTTCAACCTGTATTGAAAGGATGCAAGTCGATCCGGGGTCTGCGCTCAGCATCATCCCCAAAAGGCTCCTCTACTTCCTCGGCATACCACTGTACAGGCTGTCTGCGACCACCACTACAATATACGGTTTTAACGCCGGGAGCAGCCATCCGCTTGGAAAGATTCGGCTTCGCTGCAGAATCGGAAGCCTGAAGTCAGAAGTGACATGCTATGTCATTGACGCGGACACATCATACAACCTGCTACTGGGACGACCATGGATTCATGCCAACTGGATCGTTCCATCCACTCTCCATCAGTGCTTCAAGTATGTTGAGGATGATGCGACAGTACGAACTGTCTTCGCTGAGAAGCAGCCCTTCAAGGGGGTGGAAAATTATTTCACAGATGCTCTCCTATATCAAGAGGCTAGTGGAACGCCGGGGAGAACCATTGCCAGACAGTGATGAAAGTGGCAATGAGGCGGATTCGGAATCCGAAATGGGCACGCCAGTCATTTTGATTGGCGAACCAATAGTAGCATGCTTTAATAATCCCCGATGTAAGATCCCTTCTGATGAGGAAGGCGAGTGGATAATTAATGATAATATTTCTTTTGATTATCCTACGAGCATCGAGTCGATTAAATCCATCATGGACGGCTCTCTGCACATGCCCGTACATGGGCCAAGTTCGGCTACTACATCTGTGGAGGTTATAGAAGGGGCCACGCTGGTGATCCCTCCATCCAAACAAGGTCAGTTGCCGATAATCTTCGGTAGAACCCAGCCACGGGGACCTGCACCTACAGATTCAAGCTCGGACTCAGAAGCCCCACAGTTCTTCCATTATGCGCAACCGGCACACCATATTATGGAGAAGATGGGATATGACTTGAAGCAGGCAGGCGGCCTGAACTTCGGAAAGGGAAGACGCGGTCTGATGCGTAATGCTGTCCCGAAAGGGAAACCTGCAAATTACTATGATAGTACACGCAGGGGTTGGGTTATGTTACACCCACATCATCAGTAACGGTTCAAGTCAAAGACGACGAGCCAATTCCATCACAGTCAGACTCATCTGCCGAATGGGACTCTGACATCAGCATAGGAGGAATGTTCAACGGCCTCACTGTGAATATGACCTCGGGCAGTCAATTGGGACCTGCGGAAGCTGCTGATGAGGAATCTTGGGCCCAGCAATTAAGCCTCCAATGGGAAAAGCGGTTCGAGCTGCGCGAGCCACCTACCGAAGACAAGGTGATCCAAGTCAACTTGGGCAGTCAAGATCACCCCAAGCCTATTTTCATAAGTGAAAGCTTATCACTTATCGAAAAGGAAGAATTGATAATGCTCGTAAAAGAGTATATAGATGTCTTCGCCTGGAGCTATAAAGACATGCCTGGACTCGATCCACAGGTCGCTATGCACCGTCTAAACATCAAGCCCGACGTTAAGCCAGTCAAGCAACAACAACGTCGGTTCCGCCCAAACATCATGGAGGCTATTGAAGCCGAAGTTCATAAGCTCATTGCTTGTGGCTTCATCCGGGAGGAACAACATCCAGATTGGGTGGCTAACGTAGTCCCTGTCCTCAAGAAGAATGGGAAAATACGTATCTGCATCGACTACCGTGATCTCAATACGGCCTGTCCCAAAGATGAATTCCCACTACCGATCACTGATGTCATGATTGACAACACATGCGGGTTCGAGAGGATGTCTTTTATGGACGGCTTCTCAGGGTACAATCAGATCAAGATGTATCCCGATGACGAGAAGCATACTTCTTTCCGAACGCCTTTGGGGGTATACTGCTACACTGTAATGCCTTTCGGATTGAAGAACGCCGGAGCAACCTACCAGCGGGCGATGAGCATGATCTTCCGCGACCATCTCCGAAAGACGGTGGAATGCTATGTTGACGACATTGCCGTCAAAAGCCGCAGCAAAGATGAACATCTTCACGATCTGAGAACGATGTTCGACATAATGCGGGCTCATCAGTTGAAAATGAACCCGACAAAATCCTTTTTAGGAGTATCCAGCGGCAAATTCCTTGGGTTCATCATCACATCAAAAGGAATCCATCTAGACCCAGACAAAGTCAAAGCCATCCAGGACATGCATCCACCAACGAACCTCAAAGAGCTCAGAGGCTTACAAGGCAGGTTAGCCTATATCAGAAGATTCATAGCAAATCTATCGGGCCGTTGCCAACCATTTACCCGACTAATGAAGAAGGGTACTGCCTTTATATGGGATTGAGCTTGTCAAGAAGCTTATGAAGACATTAAGAGGTATCTCACAAAACCTCCAGTCTTGGTGGCCCCTACATCAGGGAAACCATTCTTGCTTTATGTGAAAGCCCTGGATTATTCCCTCGGCGCCCTCCTCGCTCAGAAGGACGACAATGGCCATGAGCAGGCCATTTATTATCTGAGTAGAACTCTCATAGGAGCGGAATCTCGGTACAATCCTATTGAGAAAGAGTGTTTAGCTCTCGTCTTCGCTGTCCAGAAGACACGACATTATTTGGTTGGCCAAACCATACATGTCATCTCCAGGGTAAACCCTTTACGTCTTCTCATGACGAAGCCAGGGTCGTTGAACTCAAGGTTGGCTAAATGGGCACTGCTATTGTCCCAATACGACATAACCTTTACCCCTCAAAAGGCGGTTAAAGGTCAAGCCCTTGCAGAGTTCTTGGCTGCGCATCCAGTCCCGGAACATTCAAAGCTTCACGAAGACATCCCTGATGAAGTCTTCGAATCTAATGCTACCTCAGTAGAAGAAGTATGGCAGATGTTCTTCGACGGAGCATCGCGGATGGGCCCCAAAGGAAAGATTATTGCCGGAGTGGGGGTTGTGTTCATCTCCCCACAGGATCATATCCTTCCCAGAGCGTTCTCCTTGACAGAGTCATGCTCTAATAATGTAGCGGAATACAATGCTCTGCTCATTGGTCTTCAGCTCGCCCACGGAATGGGGGTACGCTATCTTGAAACTTATGGCGATTCAAAACTGATCATTAGCCAGGTAAAAGGTGAATATGAAGTCCGCCATGAAGACTTGGTGCCTTACTATCATACAGCCATCGAACTGGCTAGCCTGTTTGAAGGCTTCTACATCGGGCATGTGTCCCGATCTCAAAATACCAAGGCGGATGCTCTCGCTGCATTAGCGACGACGCTAGCCTTACCGGCCGATACCGAGTATCACCTCACAGTCGCAACCCGGCATCTCGTATGCTCCAAGCATATGCTAAGGATCCAAGAGGTCCATAATATCTCCGTGGATCTTGAGCCGAGGGATTGGCGCTTCCCCCTCATTGACTACGCTCTGCACGGTCTGCTTCCAGACGATCCCAAAGAAGCGGCGTCCATCAGACGAAGGTCGCTCCGTTTCTACTATGATCCCACTTTGAAGACACTCTACCGTCGTTCATATGACGGTGTCCTCCTCCGTTGCCTTTCCCATTCAGAGGCACAGGAAGTGCTTAAAGAAGCACATGATGGCATTTGCGGAGCTCACCAGCCGGGTCCAAAGCTTAAAGACAGGCTGCACAGACTTGGGTACTACTGGCCGACCATGATAGCCTATGCCACCCAATATGCACGAAGGTGTAAGGCGTGCCAAGTCCATGCAGACTTCATACACCAACCTTCGGAGTTGCTCCACCCTACTGTTGCTTCATGGCCATTTGAAGCATGGGGAACTGATGTCGTAGGGCCAATTAGCCCCTCTTCGGCAAGAGGTCACCGGTTTATCCTGGCAATAACCGATTACTTCTCGAAATGGGCAGAAGCCATACCATTGGCCGAAGTCAAAACCTCCCATCTGGTTAGCTTCATCAAACACCAGGTCATCCATCGATTTGGTGTACCCAGACGGATCATCCATGACAATGGTCCCCAGTTCGTAAGCCAAGGGTTCTATCGGTTCTGCGATAAATACGAATTCAGAATGTGGCTTCAACCGCCTACAATCCTGCCGCCAACGGCTTGGCAGAGGCATTCAACAAGACAATCATCAAGCTGCTCAAGAAGTTTGTCTCCTCGAATAAGCGAGATTGGGACGAAAAGCTCGGTGAATGCCTTTGGGCCTACCGAACTACGGTTCGGACACCGACAGGCAATACGCCTTTCTCCCTGGTATATGGGTGCGAAGCGGTCATCCCATTGGAAATCCAGGTGCCATCATTGCGAGTAGCCCTGACTACTAAGATGACATCAGAAGACAATGATCGCCTGCGTCTTCAAGAGCTCGAAGCCCTAGACGAGAAGCGGCTACAAGCTCAGCAACACATCGAGCTATATCAGGCTCGGATATCAAAAGCCTTCAATAAAAAGGTCAAGCAGAGAATCTTCCATAAAGGAGACCTGGTCTTAGCCGTCAGACGACCGATGATTATGACGCACAAGACCAAAGGCAAATTTCAGCCTAAATGGGAAGGACCGTTTGTAATAGAGACAGTCTATTCAAACGGGGCATACCGCCTTATGAATGCAGGTGGCGACCTACTCATGATGCCGATCAATGGCAAATTCTTAAAGAAGTACTATCCTTAATCAAGGATCTTGCTCTCGATCAAGTTAACATTACACCTCTGATCGAGATCCGCGCGTCCGGAATGCGCACAAAGAGAGCCTCTCTCTTTCTCCAAGCATATCAAACCTGTTGGTAGCTGGGGGTTTGCTTAAATCCCAAGGGACCTGCTCCCATTTGATTCCCTCTCCAAAATCACCTACCAATTCTCATCCATAGAATGGTAGGACCACATATACTCCGCTGTTACGTTAACATTAAACCTATGACAGCAGTCCCCTCATTTCTCCTCGTGAGAACGAGATCTCCAAAGTCACTTACCAATTCTCATCCATAGAATGGTAGGACCACATATATCCCACTGTTATGTTAACATTAAACCTATGACAGTGGTTCCCTCGTGCAAACGAGACCTCTTCACCTATCATGAAGCTTGGTGGCTTCTCAACCAGTTACGTCATTGCGACCTCTGAACTGGCGGATAGCCAAGTTTCATCTACCATTGAGCTTAGTGGCGTCTCAATTGGTTACGTCATTGCGACCTCTGAACCAGCAGACAGCTAAGTCTCAATCCCGAGCCCTGTTGACATTTACAAAAGACAGGTCTCGATACTCGTTGACATTTACAAAAGACGAGTATCACCTATTATGAAGCTTGGTGGCTTCTAAACCAGTTACGTCATTGCAACCTCTGAACTGGCAGATAGCCAAGCCTCATCTATCATTGAGCTTAGTAGCGTCTCAATTGGTTACGTCATTGCGACCTCTGAACCAGCAGACAGCTAAGTCTCAATCCCGAGCCCTGTTGACATTTACAAAAGACAGGTCTCGATACTCGTTGACATTTACAAAAGACGAGTATCACCTATTATGAAGCTTGGTGGCTTCTCAACCAGTTACGTCATTACGACCTCTGAACTGGCAGATAGCCAAGCCTCATCTATCATTGAGCTTAGTAGCGTCTCAATTGGTTACGTCATTGCGACCTCTGAACCAGCAGACAGCTAAGTCTCAATCCCGAGCCCTGTTGACATTTACAAAAGACAGGTCTCGATACTCGTTGACATTTACAAAAGACGAGTATCACCTATTATGAAGCTTGGTGGCTTCTCAACCAGTTACGTCATTGCGACCTCTGAACTGGCAGATAGCCAAGCCTCATCTATCATTGAGCTTAGTAGCGTCTCATTCGGTTATGTTACTGCAACCTCTGAACCAACAGACAGTCATGTCTCATTATCTAAGCAATAGACGACAAAAGAAAAATTTTTCTATTAAATCCAAAAAGATGGGATACATGGAGGAGCCTATAGGCGTACATGATAAGATCGGATTCGATCTCGGAGCGAAGCTAGCCGCGTCCTCCTGTCATCTTCAGCCTGGGCCAGCGCCTGTGATCTTAGCTCCGCCTCATCGAAGTCCACCGCCTGAGCCAGACGAGCCTCGGTCTCCGCCAAAGTCGCCCTCTGTGATGACTTCCGCTCCGCCAGTTCCTCACTTCGAGCCCTGAGCTGCTTAAGCCGCGTAGACTCTTCATGACGCATCTGTGTAGCCTTCGACAAGAGGAGATTTGCCTTTCGGATCATCTCTTCAGCCCTCTTGATCTTATCTTCAGCGTCAAGAAGAGCACTGTTGGAAGCATCAATTGCACTCCCAACCTCTGCTTCCTCTGCCTCCAAGGACCTCAAGTCAGAGGAGATAGCCTCAACAGCCTCTTGAGCAGCGAGCTGAGCCTCGCGCTTCTGGGCGACAAGACGGGCCAGCCGTTCATCAGCCAAAGACGCTGCGTCGGAACGATGGAAATGGCGCCATTCCTCCACGTCCTTCTCAAGGTCATCTACCAGGAGCTCTAGAGCAGCAGCTTGATGGTACCCCTCAAAGTCCCGGATACACTCAATGCCACGGGAGAGGACCATCTTCAGCTTCGAAAATGGCACAGGCGAGCCCTTCAAGACTAGACCGATAGTCTGCTCCAAACTGTTATAGAAGCTGTCGACCAGATTACCGATAAAGTCATTCTCAGCTTCATCGACCCTTGAGACAACCTCGGAGTAATCTACCAACCCAGTCGACACCGCCACAGAAGAAGAAGCGGGAACATCGACTGTAGCAGGGCAAGCCAAAGGTGACCTCGGCGGAGTCCTCAGCGACACCAGCACGCCAGCCACCGCGGAGGTAGGACTGGCAACCACCTCCTGAGCAGCAGGCTCAACTACCAGCGTCGGGGAGGTAGGGCTCACAATCACCCTCAGTGCCGTATTCGGCAAAACAGTCTGCACCTCACTCGTTGATGTGACTGGAAGTGAGGGTACCTCCGGGACTGCCGCCTCTTCAACCTCAGGGCCCTCCGCTGATTTGGGCTGATAAAAAGGCAGGTCGCCATACAGCGCGTCTAACACAGCTGCGTCTGCCCCGGTCGAAGCGCTCATATCGCCCTTTGACCCTTCAGGAAAAACCCTCCGCTTCTTTCGAAGCTGATGCACCTTGGGGACGAATACCTGCAACAAAACCAAGGTCAAAAAGGAGATGCAACAAATAGGCGAGGACCAAGAGATCTTAGTCTTACCAAAGGCCGATGTCACCTCGTCAGCCGCATCGGAATCCAGGGGTCCCATCGGAAAGTTCTTACCAGACTCAACGCGGATAGCCGGCCCACTCGCCGATTCCTCCGCAGACCACCCGGCAGAGCTGGATGCCATAGGACTTCCTCTAGAAGTCCCAGCGCCCGAAGGGCCAATATCGGCCGCATGACCTCCAGACTCCTCCGAGCGAGCAAAGGAACCAGCTGCACTTCCATAAGTGAACAGGGGATCGTAGTGCTCCCCTTGCTCTCCAACTGCCTCAGCTCCTGCAACAAAAAGCAAATGATGAGTTATGTAAAGCGCGCTAAAGGCATATTAGATGGGACCAATCTTACCAGTAGTCGGTTCAGCAACCGACGGCTCAGCCACTAATAGAGCAGCAGAAGGAGGCGCCGTAGGGAGGTCGCCCTCCACCACAATGGTAGGAGTTTGGCGACGGGGCTTCTTCGCCGACGACTTCCTACGGGATCCACTCCCACGCTTCCTTTTGAAGTGGACCTCAGAGTCCTCTTCCTCCACTTCTTCCACATGCTGTGGGGGAGCTGTCCCCATTACACCAGACCCGGCTTCATGAGCACCAGCTTTGTGGGCATCAGCCCTTGTCTCTGCCTCGAAGCGAGGGCTCCCCGCATCAGAAGCCTCGCTGTCATCTACAGCGATGAACTCCTCTATGCCAGGAACACGGACTCGTTTGCCCTCCTTCTTATCCAAAGCCTTCTGCCTCATCCGATGAGAAATCAACTTCACACCAGAACTATTGGCATTGAATTCAGGAGGCGTGGAATTCGAAGCTGCATACCATTGGCAGAAACACAGGGTCGTCCATAGGCCGGGATCCCTCAACGGCGTGCGTAGCCACGCTCCAGTGTCATCCGCGGTAAAGAACCGCCAAGCACGAGCCCCATCAATAAGGCTCCCCAGGAAAGCCAGGTCCGGATTCGGGTTGCCCACATACAACTGGTCATACCCAAATTGGCGGGCGAACCGGCTCGGGATGTAGGGCTCCATGTAGCAGGTATCCCCACTCCGGTACAGCAGATGCGAGGGCCGGATACAGACCAGCCACTCGAAAATACCCCGACTCATGGGGGACCGACCTGATTCCACATCACGGAATTCCTCGTTGTATCCCGCACCCCGCAGGCGAGGAAAACAGCGGAACAGGCTGTAAACGTCATAACGACGCACTAACTTACGGGCCTCGGCCACATAAGTTTTCTGCCACAAACAGCCTTCAAAACGACGGAGAAGCGCCGTTTGAACACCCTGCGGAGGGTCCTCCCCAGCTCCAATTAAAGTAGGGCAGTGCAAGGCGAACCACGCCATCAAGTAGGTGTACGGTAAACCTACCCTAGGATTGGGTCCGTCACGAGGCAGGACGGCACCCTTCCCTCGCCTTGACGCCATTGGCCTGCAGAAAGCCTCCGTCAGTACACGAAGGCCCCTCTGGATACAACACACCATGGCCGGGAGAAGACCCAGACGGTGGCCATGGACCAAGCGGACAGCAGGCAGCAGCACATTCGGGTGGACAATGTCACCCGAAGAAGAAGGCACGACACACTTCTTTAACCAGATGGTTAAGAATCCGGCCAGCAACGCCTTGCGAGACATAGGCCAACGGGCTTGATGGTGAAAGCTCCGAAGAACATCACCCTTCTCGAAAGGACCATCATCTTCTGTCACGACGATGTCCTTTTCAGCATGCACCTCCATCCTTGCCAAGATGTCCTCTTCAACAACTCCGCAATGAGCTGCCTCGGGCGCACTAGTCATATCCGGGAACAAGTAGTTCCCCCAGCTCTTTAAGCTCTTCGAGCTACCCTTACCACCAGTATGGATGCTGGAACAAATGTGCAGGTGGCACATCAATTCCCGATATGTCTCAAGCAAAGCAGGCTCTTGCTTCTCCAAGAGGGCCAGCTCCGCCTCACACGGAAAATACTCTTCATATGGAAGAGACCCGAAGGGCAAAGCAGAGATCTCTCGCATCTCATGCAGGGCCATGCCCAATTCACCAACCGGGGTGAAGAAAGTCCCCGAGGCTGGGCAGTACAACTCAAGAATGGCGTAGAAGCACGCCACCTTCATCTCGATGCCGTAGCAGGTCGCCCTGACGGCCTCATAGAGGTTCAACCTCTCTAATTCCCCCTCAAAATGATTGAGGATATAATTGGTCAACTCCGCCCACCATGACCTAGGAGGGTGGACCCAACCAGGAGCCCTGAAATCTGTGGCGGGGTAGTTCCCGTCAGCTTCGCAGAACTGAGTACCGAAGGTCGGCGCCGCAGCTGGATTCTCTCCTACTGGAAGGTCCCGCGACACCTTCCCAGGGTATAGCCCTATTATGCTACGAGGAGGGCCCGCCCTCGAATAGCCGGTTTGGAATATCAACCTCCCGACACTTACAGACTCGACGTTTAGGCTCACGCCCCACGCCATCTTCCGAGCCCAAGTCACGCTCGCGAAAGAAGACAAAGCGAAATGCCGCTTACTAGACGGGAGATAGAATCTCTCGCCATCCAACTGGAAGATCCACTGGCCTTCGCCGGCCTGCAGCTGGCGATCGGGATCAGGTGCAGCATCCCCGAACATGAAGTCAGGCTTTTTGTAAGCCTGACGGTCGATATCTTCAAACGGAGCCGTAGTCAAAATACTCCGCATGGCCTGCGGGCCACCGCTCTGAATGAGCGTATCCCGTACAAGGGAGCTCGGCTCACTGAACAAGGAAGCCTGCCCGATGAACTGCAAGCTGATGCTCCCGCCTGCTCGACTGGTTACGCCAAATAGACTGTTCTGGAGGCCGGAGGCGTAATGTACTGCAAAAAAAAAAAAAAAAATGAACTATGATTAGTTCACCAATCGAATGGATGCGAAGACATAAAAATTCGCTAAGGCATAGCCTCGTCCAGAAAGCAGGAACAGAGGGATAATAGCTTTGATAAAAAGCTTCGCTTCACAGATAAGACTGCATCTTTGCAGGAAGTGGCATAGCCCTAAGGGCTGACGTCATCAAAAGGACGTTATGGTTAACAGTCACCCTTCGTGGCCACGACTGAACGCACGCGACCCATGTCCTGTTCCTCAACAGGATGAAAATTGCCCAAGCAATGGCTTCCTATGGAAGCCCAAGAGAAGAACTGTTCAGTTCTTACTTCCCTGGTGCAAGCAAAATAGGGAAGTTAAGGGAAACGAGTTCCCTGATAAGGACAGATCATATTCGATCGTCCTAATAGCCGAGTATCGACTCCAAAGGATGAAGACCACTCTCTAATCAGATTGGAGAATCTCTTACCAGCGATCGGTCGCTCAATGAACGGAGGAGGGGGGCCCTCCGCTGCAGAAGTCGCTGCTTCCTTTCCCGCTCGTCTCTTGGGCGCCATTGAAGAATTACAGGAGTCTTTGAACTCTTGAAGATGAAGAAAAGGAAGAAGAAGAGTCAGGTACTCTGGAAAATTCAAAGAGAAATGATGATTTTCTCTCAGCCCGATCGGGCTTTTATAGGCCAATCAGCGCCTAAATCAAGGCCTCAAAAAAGGGCACATGCCGCCGTTTCGAATTAATTCGAAACAGTGCCCGAAGCGCCTGAGACGCTTTCCCAAAAGCGACGGTTCAATCCCACTAAAGGGTTAACTCCGCACTAGAGCAAAGTGCGGACTTCGCGCAATCCTTCAAGGACTTAACCGAAAGGTTTGAATTAGCCCTCTAAAGAGGCGCTGATATGACAGCCTCGCGAAGATCACTCAAAGGAAGGGCTATGTCCTTAGCCCCGTGCGCAGTTTAGCCCAGCAATGGCCGAACTCTCAGTGAAGTAAGCAAAAATCATATGATCAGACAAAGAACTTTCATTGATTTAAAAACAAAGATACATTTGATATTACATCAAAGTTGTGTTTCATACAACACACCTAGTTGTCTAGCAAGGCCATTTGCATAAAAGGCATACAAGCGGTTTTATCTGCTTCCAGACCAGATCAACTGGACATGAAAGGCCTTCCTCCTGCACAAGGCTGTAACCAGTTCTGCCACCGGGACACGGTCATTTTTCTCCACAAAATGGCGGATATTACTAGGCCATTTTTTGAAGCCTGGCAATAAAAGCTTATCGCCGCCAACACGTCAGATCACCTATAATGGGAACTAGTTTTGATACCACGGATCTGACGGGTGTGAAGCCCACTCCCCTGAAGTGGATCGCCCCCAAAGGCCACCAAAGTTGAAAGTCGGCAATGGTACCGACGATCCCACAGGCGACGCCCATTATCTTGAAGCGGATCACCTCCGATAAAGGCGGCGGCCAGCCTCACCTCAGATCGAATCATCTCGGACAAGAGGCTGCCAACAGCCCCTGGGACGCGCATTCGCTGCCCCGAATTGTTCCTCCTGCTTAAAAGTAAAGCTTCAACCTGGGAAGCATAAGGCAATTTTATGGCTTCTTCCATCAAGTCACCAGACTGGCAAGCATAGCTCGCTGCAAGGCAAATTGAAGCAAGTTAGCAGTTAAGCACAGAAAGAGCTGCAAAAACATTAAGTCAGATTCTTCAGCGGCAAAGCAATCCGACTTCAGCAGAGGACAAGCTCCACCTGCACAGCAACCATGGGCTGGCTCAGCAAACGCCAAGTCCTAGCCTCGCCTATACGGCAAAGTCAGACTGATCTTGTGAGAAACAGTCTCAACCTCACCAATATGGCAAGACTGGCTCAACTATTGAAGAAGCCAAGTCCCAAGTCCTGCCTGCGCAGCGGACTTAACAGCCAATTGCAAGATGAAGAATAAGGGAAGCTAATCCCTGAAGCGAGCTGTCAAAGCTAAACCAAGGGAGATGAATTCCCTAAAAGCGGTGAAGTCTTTAAATGATCAAGACTTACTGGTCCTTGGCCGGTTAAACAACCAGAATGGGCTTTCCCACTAATTCAGAGATCTGAGTATCTCTTTCAACCAAGAGAAGGGAAGAAGAAAGGCAAGGCACTTCTCTTCAGAGGACCTCAAGTGTCCTATTTATAGGCCCCATGGCCTGAGCGCAACCACCTCAAGCATGGAAGCACGAGCGCACTTAAGGCATTGATTGCGTCTTGATAACAGGGACGGTTCCCATTGGAACCGTACAAGGGAAGAAAACGTCTCCCTCATAAAAAGGCATTTATGGCGCCTTGAAGAAAGGGAGTATCCTCCCTTGGAAACGTGCAAATCGGAGAACATCTCTCTCGATTGGCGCGAAAGAAGGAATGATCCTCCTCGTAACCAGCCCATGGCCGTTGGCTTTGAAAAGGCAACAGGAGTTCCAAAGCGAACTTATTTCTTGAAAGCCCAGATGCGGAGCTACCCCGACGCGAAGCGACTCGCGAACCAGTGCAATTCTTCGGCGGATCCATCCCAAAGCAGGATTGAAGGCGAAGCTGAACTCAACCATCATGGAGATGTTCATACTCCACACCACCATCACAGCAGTTCAAAGTGTTTCGGAGTCTGAGCTATTGCAGACTCTCGAAAACTTTGAAGGGGGTCTTGTTGACACTTAAAAAAGACAAGATTCTCATTGGTCCGAACGATGTCTAAACTTGTTGACATTTACAAAAGACAAGTGACAGACAAGCTGAAGACCAGTTTCCACCACCTCTAAGGGACAAGAAAGCAGCTCGGACCCCACTGATCCAGCAAGCAGAACAGTGAACCCGGATTGTTTCTAAACAGACCTCAGCAGGTCTAAAATGCTAGCATATAGCATTACATTAGCCCAAGGAGATAGCCTCGTTTGAGAGGCTAACATCATCCAGAGCATCGCCAGGAAGCTAACTGACAGCTTCGCCGAAAAGCCTCTTTTCGGACTTCGCCGGGAATTACCTCTAGCTCCGCTATGAGTTTCAAAGCGGGCAGCTCCGCCATCAGCCTGCTATGGTCAACCTTTGACCAATCAAATCTCCTGATGAGATCAGATCCAAGCAAATCAAATCCAATCGGGATTCAAATATGGCAGGTGATTGCCACAATCTCTTGACTCTCTTGAAACGAGTAAGAGGATCAGGGAAAATCCTTCAACGATATGGAAAGGATCATAACAAATCGGAAAGATCAACCGACTTGCCATTTTCTAGCTCCGCAGAAGCTATTCTAGCCTCGCAGCAAGGCTACTTTCCAGATTCAAACAGATTCAGTTCAACCTGTTTCCATATCTTCAAGGGGACGATTATACCCTTGCTCTCCCTATAAATAACCCGCCAGGGGTACAGAGAGAAAGGGGGGGGGGGCAATCGAGAGAGATCAGATTGCCGAGGAAGGAGCCATCAACCGCCTTCTGATCACAAGGGCCGATCAATCAGCTTCTTCAACAGAGGCTTCTTCATAACGCACCGTGCGTTCTCGAATTCAGAGACCTTTTAGAGAATTGCTTTCTCTATCTAGGGTGTTGATGCCCTATCATCGTTCTTCTTCTCAAGGAATCTCCGGAACCAGGCGAGAAGGAATTCCTAATTGGAGGCGATTTTGAGAAGCAGCAAGAGGGTTCTACCAACTCTCTATTCTCTGATTCCCGGAACCAGGCGAGAAGGGAATCTCATCGCTCGCATCGTCAAAGGGACAAAGTGGTCGCGCGCTGACCAGACTCCTATCGGCACACTTCTCCAGAATCTCTGAGGAGATCTACTTGTAATCTTTTTAAGAATACTTGTAATTTAGCTCCTCAAACTTTTTATTTGTAAGTTTTCCCCCTTTGCAAACATAATGGAAAACAGAAGATAGCTCAAGAAGTCTTCATGTAATTTGTTTTTCAGTTTATAGTATGTTAAAGAATAGTGGATAGGTTTGAAGCTCTATCACACACGTTTTTGCGCACATGCTCATTCCAAAATAATTTCTTATAAATTATACAAAAATATTTGCATACAAGTTTTTGCCTACAAATACATCTTTATGTTTAATTCTATTCCCTGTTCAAAAGTATTTTTTTAAAATCAAAATCCTCTTTATTTTCTTTTCCAAAAATGATTTTTGACCTGATCCGGTCGACCGGGACAGTCGACCGAGTCTGTGTCAGTCTGGTCCGGTCGACCGGACCAGTCGACCGCAGTTCTGGCAGATGCACGTATCAGTGTGCATGTCTGCCAGTCGACTGGGGCGGTCGACCGAGATATTGTTTTTGCTCACAAGTTTTCTCAGTCGACCGGGTCGGTCGACCGCTAGCCTATAACGGTCGAAGTTTTGAACTACCGGTCGACCGGCCCAGTCGACCGATGTGTCCGTTGAATAGTAACGGGCAGATTTTAAGTGAGCTGTTTATTTTTGTCTTTTGTGTTTAAAAATTCGTTTAAGGATATATTTTGATCTAATTACCTCCTAAACATCAGTAATTATGTTTTATCCCTAACCCTAGCCCTCTCCTATAAATAGGGGTGTTTGGGGAGAGATTGGAAACAATAATTATTTGCTAGAAAATTCAAAAGTTTAAGGCTTTCAAAAGAGACTTGTTTCTTGGTTTTTGTGTTGAATTTCTCACTGATTTTCTGAAGGGTTTTCAAATACTCTCTGATTTAATTTCTTTCTTCACTTACAACAAGAGCTTCATTCCTACTCAATATTCTCTAAGGACCTTTGTAAGGGAAGAGATATTTGAAAGAGAGAGTTTGTGGTCTTTTGACTACCAAGAAAATTACTTGTACTTGAGATTGTACGAGTTGGGTACTCCATTGTATTTGAGATCTTTGTGATAGTGGAAGTGGTCGGAATCTTTCTGGGGAAGGCGGGGAGTAGAGCTGGGTACTCGAACCTCGATAACATATCCTTGTGTTTGCGATTGGTTTACTTTTCTTGTTCTTACACTCCTTACTCTACATTGCTTGCACTTATTAATTGCTCATCATATTCATTGTCATACTTAATTGCTTGCATTCATCTTGTGATTCTTGATTGGTGATTGTTGTAGCTTTAAATTTTAAATTGCTCTTTGATTAGCATCATCACCTATTCACCCCCCCTCTAGGTGATTTTCAATTGGTATCAGAGCTTGGACTCTATGTTTGGCTTAACATCCATAGAGAGATCCTTAAAACTTGCTAATCAACATTTTCATTTCATTCATTCTTCACTAGTAAACATGGCCGACAACATTAAATCCCCACCTAAATTTGATGGACTCAATTTCCCAATTTGAAAGGTTAGGATGACTATATTTTTGCAATCTTTGGGTAGCTTAGTAGCCAAGTCCTTGACCAAACCCTATGAAGCACCCGATGGTGATGAGAGCACTTGGACCGACCTTGACTTTAAACTATATGAGGCTAACTCCAAGGCCTAAAACTCCCTATTAACCGCCTTGAATGAGGATGACCGTACACGGGTAATTCATTGCCAATCCGCCTATGAGATTTGGCAACACTTATTGGTCACACACGAGGGGACTTCACATGTCAAGAGAGCTAAGATAGATCTCTTGAGGTCCCAATATGAGTCATTTAAAATGCTTGATGATGAGTCTATTGATAGTATGGCTACAAGGTTTACTAAAATCACTAATGGTCTTTCTTCCTTAGGTGATGACATCTCCAACGATCAAAAGGTGCGGAAAGTAATTCGGGTTCTTCCTTCATCATGGGAGATCAAGGCCACCACCTTGAAGGAGTTGAACGACAAGGATGAGATGGACCTCATTAGTCTCATTGGGAACCTAAAGACCCATGAGATGGAGAAGAAGGCAAGAGAAGAGGCCACTACTTCAAAGAAGAAATCCATAGCCTTCAAGACTTCATCCACAAATGATGACGATGAAGATGACGAAGAAGAAGATGAGGAGCTTACTCTACTTGTTCGCAACGTCAAGAGGATGTACCGGAAGAACAAGCTCAACTTCTGGAGAAAATTTGAAGGCAAAGAGGAGCGGAGGATCATTTGCTATAATTGCCGCAAACCCGGACATATCATGGCGGATTGTCCGGAGTTCAAGAAGAAAATGACTTCCTCCTTCAAGCCAAAGAAGCCGGAGGAAAAGAAAGCTTACAAAGGTACGTGGGATTCGGAAAGCGAGTCCGAAGAGGAGGTGGATCAAGCTAATATGTGTTTCATGGCAAACACACCCAAGGTAACCCCTCAATCCCTTGATGATGAAGATGATGATGTAAGTAAGGAAGTTCTAGTGCATGCTTTTGTAGAACTTTCTGAAACTTATGATAACAAGAAACTTGAATGCATAAAATTACAAAAAGAAGTTGCTTTTCTTAAAAATCAACTTGCCATTGTTTCTAAAGAAAAAGATGATGTTTCTTCTAATTTCATTTCCATGCAAAAAGAATTTTGTGCCTACAAGAGTTCTTGTAAGGCAAAATCTCCTATTATTGATATAAAAGAAATTTCGTCTTTTAAATCCAAAATGAATGATTTCGAAAAAGTTTTAAATGATTGTGCTTTCAATACTAAGAAACTTGAGAACACGTTTTCTAAAAAGCACACTTCACATGCTAAAATTTCACAAGATAAAAATTCTCATGCTAACACCTCTCATGCTCATGCTCACAATGCTCATGCTCACAAATCACACACCCATTATGCTTTTAAATATGGTAGAGTATATAGATGCACATATTGTGGTAAAATGGACATTTAGCTAAGTTTTGCTATGATCAACTAAATAGAACAAATAATCTTGTTTGGGTTCATGACACTAACCCTAGAGGACCCAAGAAAATGTGGGTACCAAAATCAAGTCTTAAATTGTTTGATGTAGGTACACACCAAAGCTCCAAGACGTAGGGAGCGGTGGTACCTTGATAGTGGTTGTTCAAGACACATGACATGGGACATCAACAACTTCACAACCCTATCAAGGTACATGGAAGGTGGCACCGTCACCTTCGGGGATGACTCCAAAGGAACTATTATCGGTATAGGTAACATTCAAATTGGTGCATCTCCTATTATTGAGAATGTTGTTTTAGTAGATGGTTTAAAACATAATTTGCTTAGCATTAGTCAACTTTGTGATCGTGGACTTAAAGTTATTTTTGATGATACTTCTTGTAAGATTTTTGATGTTAAATCCGATGTTTGTATTCTCACCGGTTTTCGTGATAATAATGTTTATATTATTGACATGCTTAATTTAGATTGTTCTACTAAATGCTTGAATGCTTTTGATGAAAATTCTTGGCTTGGCATAGAAGACTAGGACATGCATCTTTTGACCATATTTCTAGGATTAATTCAAAGGAATTGGTGAAGGGTATACCTTACTTGAATTTTGAGAAAGACCGCATTTGTGGTGCGTGCCAACTTGGGAAACAAACCAAGTCTTCCTTTAAACCAATCAAGGATATCATGTCAACTAGGCCTTTAGAATTAATTCATATGGATCTTTTTGGACCAACTAAAACTAAGAGTTTAAATGGAAGTAGATTTGCATTTGTTTTGGTTGATGATTTCTCCCGTTTTACTTGGGTTTTCTTTTTGCAACATAAAGATCAAACTTTTTCTCATTTTAAGATTTTTCGAAAAAGAGTTGAAAAAGAAAAGGGTTTTCCGATTTTGAGAATAAGGAGTGATAGAGGTGGTGAGTTTGTTAACCAACTCTTCATGACTTATTGTGATGAAAAGAGAATTAAGCATGAAATGTCTTGTCCTAGAACTCCACAACAAAATGGAGTAGTAGAAAGGAAAAATAGAACACTTCAAGAGATGGTTAGGACAATGATTAGTGAATATGACCTCCCTCAATATTTATGGGCCGAGGCCGTAAACACCGCATGCTATATATCGAATCGTATTTATTTATGCAAAAATTCTTCAAAAACTCTTTTGAAATGTATCATTCTAGAAAACCAAATGTTGCATATTTTAAAGTTTTTGGATGCAAGTGTTTTGTTTTGAATACTAAGGATAATTTGGGTAAATTTGATGCTAAGGCTTATGAGGCTATCTTTATTGGATATTCCTCTACTAGCAAAGCATATAGAGTTTTCATTAGATCTTCTCAAACCATTGAAGAATCCATGCATGTTAAGTTTGAAGAATCTAATGTGTTTGTTGAGAATGTTGTAGAGTTTGAACCATTAGGTGAAAACATGGAGAAACTATCCTTGAAGGACTCACCCGCGCAAGAAGATAAGCAAGAATCTATAGGTGAAGTTCAAGAGGATAAGGAGGAAAGCACTCAACCGCTTCCTAAAGCTTGGAGATACGCTACAAATCATCCTAAGGAGCTCATCTTGGGTGATGCATCTAAAGGAGTCACAACGCGCTCCAAACTCCATGACCTATGTGGTAACTTTGCTTTCATTTCTCATTTTGAACCCAAAGGCATTCTCGAAGCCGAGACGGACCCATATTGGTTGCTTGCCATGCAAGAGGAACTCAATCAATTTGAGCGCAACCAAGTTTGGCACCTTGTTCCTAAGCCCCACGATAGACCAATAATTGGTACTAAGAGGATCTTTAGAAACAAGATGGATGAGTCCGGAAATGTCATTAGGAATAAAGCTAGGTTAGTGGCCCAAGGTTACACTCAAGTTGAGGGAATTGACTTTGAGGAGACCTTTGCACCCGTAGCACGGCTTGAAGCCATACGGATGACACTAGCTTTTGCATGTTTTAAAAATTTTAAACTTTTTCAAATGGATGTGAAAAGTGCATTTTTGAATGGTTTTATAAATAAAGAAGTTTATGTTTCTCAACCTCCCGGTTTTGTTGATCATGTTCATCCCGATTTTGTTTTTAAACTTGATAAAGCTTTGTATGGATTGAAACAAGCTCCAAGAGCTTGGTATGAAAGGCTTTCTAGTTTTCTCATTTCAAATGATTTTATTAAAGGCAAAGTAGACACAACTCTTTTTACTAAGCATGTTGATAATGATATTTTAATTGTGCAAATTTATGTTGATGATATAATTTTTGGATCTACTAATGAGCTTTTATGCAAGGATTTTGAGAAGGTCATGCAACTTGAATTTGAAATGTCTTCAATGGGTGAGCTCAATTTCTTCCTTGGACTCCAAATCAAGCAATTGCAAGACGGAACCTTCATTAACCAAGCCAAGTACGCAAAGGAGCTAGTAAAGAAGTTTGGGCTTGAAGGATCAAAGGCTTGCAACACTCCAATGGCAACTACAACCAAGCTTGATAAGGACGAACAAGGTAAAAATGTTGATATTAAATTATATAGAAGCATGATAGGAAGTCTTTTATATTTGACGGCAAGTAGGCCGGATATCATGTTTAGTGTTTGTCTTTGTGCTAGATTTCAATCGTGTCCTAAAGAGTCTCATCTTATTGCGGTAAAACGCATTATTCGTTATATTAAGGGCACTATTGGAATGGGTCTTTGGTATCCGAAAATTAGATATTTTTCAATGACTAGCTATTCGGATGCCGACTATGCGGGTTGTAGAGTAGATAGAAAGAGTACTAGTGGGACATGTCAATTTCTTGGTAATTGTCTTGTTTCATGGTCCTCTAGGAAACAAAATTCCGTTGCTCTCTCAACCGCCGAGGCGGAGTATGTTGCCGCGGGGGCATGTTGTGCACAAGTCCTTTGGATGAAACATACTCTCCTTGATTTTGATTTGCACTTTGATCATATAAAAATATTTTGTGATAATACTAGTACTATACACATGACCAAAAATGCAAATCAACATAGTAAGACCAAGCACATTGAAATTAGATATCACTTTCTTAGAGATCATTTTGAGAAAGGTGATATAGATATTGATTATGTTTCCACGGATTTACAACTAGCCGATATTTTCACTAAACCTCTTGATTTTGCTAGATTTTCGTTTATTTGTGGAGAACTTAATGTTTGTATTATTGAATAGACATGTTTTTCATAACCCTTTTTGATGTATGACAAAAAGGGGGAGAATAAGTTTACATGACAAAAATAAGTTCATTTGGTTTTGGTTCCATATGAATTTATATGCTTTAATTTTAAAGATTTGTTTTATGAGTTTTATGTTTATGTATGTATGAGTTTTTGAATTCATGTATTTTGAGAATTCTTGTGTTTTGTCTCAATTTCTTTCTATTGGTATCAAGTGCATAAATCTTTTGTTTTCAAATGAATTCTTGTGTTTTAAGCTTAAGTGTCTTTTTATATAAGCATAATTTGAGGGGGAGTTTTCTCCTGGCCTATATTTTTTTTTATAGCCTATTTGTTTTGTCATCATCAAAAAGGGGGAGATTGTTGGCCCAAGAGGTTACACTCTCCATTTGTCTTTTGGTTTTGATGATGACAAACCAAATATGAGCTATTTGGTACTAACAAGTTTGTTAAGATGAGTTTCAGGTTTTGTACCATGTTTAGAGACCATTCGCTTAGCTATTGCAAGAACTTCTAAGTTCCACAAAGTAAGGAAGGCAAATTGCACATCAAGGAAGGATCATAGAAGAGAAGGCACTAGCAAGGCATTGGATGGCTCAAAGACTTGAAGATAGCTCAAGAAGTCTTCATGTAATTTGTTTTTCAGTTTATAGTATGTTAAAGAATAGTGGATAGGTTTGAAGCTCTATCACACACGTTTTTGCGCACATGCTCATTCCAAAATAATTTCTTATAAATTATACAAAAATATTTTGCATACAAGTTTTTGCCTACAAATACATCTTTATGTTTAATTCTATTCCCTGTTCAAAAGTATTTTTGTTAAAATCAAAATCCTCTTTATTTCTTTTCCAAAAATGATTTTTGACCTGATCCGGTCGACCGGGACAGTCGACCGAGTCTGTGTCAGTCTGGTCCGGTCGACCGGACCAGTCGACCGCAGTTCTGACAGATGCACGTATCAGTGTGCATGTCTGCCAGTCGACCGGGGCGGTCGACCGAGATATTGTTTTTGCTCACAGGTTTTCTCAGTCGACCGGGTCGGTCGACCGCTAGCCTATAACGGTCGAATTTTTGAACTACCGGTCGACCGGCCCAGTCGACCGATGTGTCCGTTGAACAGTAACGGGCAGATTTTAAGTGAGCTGTTTATTTTTGTCTTTTGTGTTTAAAAATTCGTTTAAGGATATATTTTGATCTAATTACCTCCTAAACATCAGTAATTATGTTTTATCCCTAACCCTAGCCCTCTCCTATAAATAGGGGTGTTGGGGAGAGATTGGAAACAACAATTATTTACTAGAAAATTCAAAAGTTTAAGGCTTTCAAAAGAGACTTGTTTCTTGGTTTTTGTGCTGAATTTCTCACTGATTTTCTGAAGGGTTTTCAAATACTCTCTGATTTAATTTCTTTCTTCACTTACAACAAGAGCTTCATTCCTACTCAATATTCTCTAAGGACCTTTATAAGGGAAGAGATATTTGAAAGAGAGAGTTTGTGGTCTTTTGACTACCAAGGAAATTACTTGTACTTGAGATTGTAGGAGTTGGGTACTCCATTGTATTTGAGATCTTTGTGATAGTGGAAGTGGTCGGAATCCTTCTGGGGAAGGCGGGGAGTAGAGCTGGGTGCTCGAACCTCGATAACATATCCTTGTGTTTGCGATTGGTTTACTTTTCTTATTCTTACACTCCTTACTCTACATTGCTTGCACTTATTAATTGCTCATCATATTCATTGTCATACTTAATTGCTTGCATTCATCTTGTGATTCTTGATTGGTGATTGTTGTAGCTTTAAATTTTAAATTGCCCTTTGATTAGCATCATCACCTATTCACCCCCCCTCTAGGTGATTTTCAATAATAGGATGAGAGAACTGATCAATGTTATAATGGACTTGTGGTTTATTGTATTAGATTACCTTATCGATGGATTTAGTACTCGATATTTGCTGTGATTGTTGGGTAATTATAAGTTGATTGATCATGTTACCGTTATATCCTAGAGCATATGGATGAGATTGTCATTGATCAATGCCTAGACCTGTTACTGAAAATGTTGGAAAAATATTGTTAGACCGTAACACCATGTACAGTTCTATTGTTTATCGTATACACGACTACTGATATTATTTACTATGCATTTTACTGTTCACCGTGTATATGATTACTGTTTACTGATATAGTATACTGTTACTGTCACGGTATCATCTCAGTATTCTAAGTAATATGAATATTGATTGTTATAACTGAATTAAATAATAATATAAATGGAACTTATACTGGGATTGGAAAATTGATAGAGGAGACAGTGTCAGTATTTGGGTAGATCTAGGATACAGGTTGCGCAATGAAGATAGGGTGCCACTGCAGGATTCTCGGGGATGACTGACATCCCATACTATTATTGTAGTACCTAGCGGTACGGTCTGGTTCAGTGGCAGACATCTGGCCGTGGTCTCGAGTATGTACGGGATCCACCTAAAGCATGGACAATGTCTTCAACTGATCAGTTTCAATAACTTAGGACTTCGATTGACACGTGTGATAGGCATAGTATGGAATGTGTCTACTGCATATGACAATTACTGTTCACTGAAAAAAATAATAGCAAACTATTCATAATGTACTGACACTGATTGTATTCATCCGATACATGTATACATGTTATGATAGACACCCGATAGTACCATGACATGTTTGGACATCTAGTTCTATTTCTGAATGTCTTATTTACTGTCTATTTATGTTATACTTATTATTTCAGTCTTATTCCAGTATATATTTTTATCATCTGCTTAAATGTTAGATGCACGCGCACTTTCCATTTTATTCTTACACATTCACTAATGTTCTTACTCTTTAGATTTGCATATTTAGATCTGTGGCTATTTATCGTTGATCAGATACTTGGAGAGGATCACAGACATCTTGATGAATCTGAAGTTATCTCTATTTAATTACCGATACTCTTACTTAACCTTTATCTCTGTTGATTCCTTGTCCTCCATATATAACATTTAGTTGTCATATCATTTTTTTATTCATCTCTTATCATGTGTCATAATTTATATGTACTGTTGCAGTGATATTGATTTATGATAGTAAATTTTTATAACTTGCTCAGGTTATTTTAAGCTTAGCATGTATACGTTGAGTATTCTCCTCGCATGTATACGTCGCTGACTCTCGTCGCGACTTCGTTTTTACGTATTTTGGGAAGCGGGGCAAGACAACTCGGACACAAACTCGAGAGTATCATTGGTCTGAGTATCATTACTCAATTAGTTTGTAGAGTATGTTTACAAAATAGTATCTCCAAGTCCTCTCGCATTATAATAGTAGAAATGACACATGTTGCAGTTGAGAGTCGGTGATATCTGCATGAAACTACGCCCGACTTGGCTCATCTTGTACCTTTACTAGTGTGTTATTAGTTAATTTCATATTATAACTTAAAAGAAAGTCACCTTCATGACGTTGACATCACCTAATTTAGTGGAGAGGCCATGTTATGAATAAACATTGCTAAATTTATCAAAAGATCGGTGCATGAAAGGACATACTGGAGTTGGAAGACCCCTTTACAATGAAAAGTACTTAACTTTAATTGTTTGCTTGCTTAAATAAGTCAAAAAAGATGCAAATTATATGATGCTTTGTTTGCAAGTGTTTTGACTCGGAGATTCCATGTTTTGTTATCTTAAAGATGATGCTTTGCATTTGATTGGCAAAATTCAAGCACTTAAAGTGTTCCTTGCAGTCCAAGGTTGTCGAGATGTGGTTCAATTAAGTCAAAAGGAGATTGATGCATTATTATGGGGGCTTGTACATATGAGAAGATGAACAATCTCCTTTATTTATTTATTTTCAAATAATTCTGTGGTTGTGAGATCAACAAGAACTTTTTACCAAAAATTACATTGTATTGGATAAAAGTTTTATGGAATTATTGCAATGGAGCCAAATGATAGTTGATGAACAAATACAAGGCATGCAGTTGAAATAAACATTTTGTTCTCTGAAGAGCAAGAATTTTGAGCAATATGCATATGAGAATGCTACCAACTGCTTAGATTCAGGAAGGCAAGGTGACTTGAAGCCTGGAATCTTCAATCCAACAACTTGACGAAATTGAACCTGAAATATCTCATCAAACGTTGGTGGGTACTGACCACCCTGATTCTTATTCTTTTATGGCAACAATCAATCAAATTTCTAGGATAATAGAAAACTAAACTTTCCGATACGGATGCCTGTAACATTCTTCGGACTACAAATCTACAATGAAGCATAAAGGTGACTTCTGTAGGTACAGAATGAGTTTATATTTTCAACAATATGTGCAATATGTTCAATATGAGAATGTAGATACAGAGAAACTTGGAAAGAGATCTTTTAGACCAAAGTGATGCAGGGAAAATCAAAGCAGAGTTAAATTCCTCATGGTTTAAATTACAGGAATGCTAGAAAAAGGAGGTAACAGGAGTCTGTTGCTATGTATTGGTACATAAAAAGCTTTCTTTGGATGAACATATTGTCAATTAATATCCTTCAACTGATCATTGTTCATTTACTCCTTAAAACAGTCAAATTTCCTACATGTGAAAGAGATGTTTTGATAGGCCCCCAAGGCCAAAACCTCTACTATGATCAAATCCTCATTCCTATATACAGGATGACATTAAGAACTACAGTAGTAATGAAGTGGGGAAAAAAAACAGAACATATGTAGGAAGTTACTTAGTTATAAGCAAGCCTTCATCAAAAGGCCAAAAGATTTATTCCAGCCTCACTAAAGACTCAAACCTCTTCCTTCTCTAAATCAAAAGACAGAGACGCTTATGAATCATCTCCTACTTGTGAAGAATTCTTCCCTGACCTGCTATACTTCTTGGATGACTGACCTGGCCCAGACGCCGATGGCAAGAACTCGCTGGACCTCCTCCTCAGCATCTGTTTCATGCCATCAGCCACTCGGACCGCCGGGTTCGATTTGAACTTCCCACAGAACGACATGTGAGCCTTCATGGCCTCATCAAGTCTACCACCATTACCACCCTTCTTCCTCTCTTCGTCCCTCACTGCCTCGGTGCAGAGACCGCAGAGCCACTTGCCCTCGAAGTCGGCCTTCACCCTTGTTATGTAGTCTTGTGTGCAGTCTTCTCTCAGTCCACAACACTCACACTTTGCTGACTCTATCTCCATTGATCATGTGAAGTTGTTGGTGTGGTCTTTTTGGATATCTCTAATGAGTGAGTGGGGGCTTTTAAAGGGAAACAAGCCTAAAATCCATCCATGTTACAAGGGTTAGGATATGAGACAGTGTTGGTTGAGGGGCCTCTCATGGATGATGGCCTTTTCCCTTTCTTGCGTTTAAAAGAGGATTGATGTGGGGAATATGAGAGGCTTGAGATTGGGAGGGGATCCTATATAATACACACTAGTGTCCTTACTCTTGTTGTCATATGAGGGAGTTGGTAATGTATTATTGAATGGGGTTTTGACAAGGAAGGTGGCTTGGATTAGTTTAAAGTCAGACCTAAATTGGTGATCAGCTTAATCTCGGACCATATTAAATGCACACTAGTTCATTAGTTTCTCTCTTCCCATAAATATCTAGATTTAATTGTATGAACTATCCTATATCTTAGACTAAAGCAAACTACTTTATGAGTCATATCTTTGTATGGATTGGGTATGTTATGATGATTCCTAGTTACCTTAAAGACAAATGATTAGTTCAGGATCTAATTACACTGAAAATGAAGTTGATTGTTTGTAATCCTTGTCACTAATGAATACTTTGACACTTCCTTTATAAGATTCAACTAGATATTTGGATTGTGATGCAAATTGCAGTGATCAACAACTACATCTAACCTTGAACGGAATAGTTCATTAGGATTTTGACTCGAACATGTTATGGAGGTAGACAAAAACTTCAGAGATCAAGAACGGACACGTTTGCATAGTCGGCGCACTGATTAGTCGACCAATGACATCTCAGTAGTCAACTAATGACACAAACGAAGAGTGGGTATATCTTAGCAATCGACTCTATAGTCGACTAATGAACATGATTAGTCACCTAATAATTTGAATTAGTCGACTAATGACGATGCTAACAGTTTTCTTTTGTGGTTCTAATTGCAGTTTGAGTTCAACTCGAGCTTTCTTCTCTTCTGAGATGGTGTTATTCATATTGCTGGAGTTTATGTAGGACTAAGATGATCCTATGGTTTATAAATAACTCCTTTGGGATGGCCTTCAATATATTATTCAATTAAGAAAAAGAAAGAGATTCGTGAGAGAAATTTTAACTATAAGGGTTAACTGTTCTAGGCGGTTATCAAAAGACTTGTAAACTTTTTAGCGAGAGATATGAGTATTTCTCATTGTACTCCTTCAAAATTTTGATAAAGTTTCTCCAATATCCTCCGTGGACGTACATACGATCTGTTTGATCGTTAGAACTACGTTAATTATATGTTGGCTTTCTCTACTTCAGAATATCTTATCTCTTCTTCTCTTTTTCTTCACATTGCATGATGATCCAGCCTTTTCTTTTTTTGCTGTGCCGATTCTAATAATTGGTATTAGAGCATATTAATTTATTGCAACAATTGATATCAGAGCAAGGTCAAAGTGAAGATGTCTGTAATCAAGTTCGATATAAAGAAACTTAATGGTGTTATCTATTTCAACAGGTGGCACATTAGAATAAACACCATCCTGACCTAGAGTGATTTTGAAGAAAGCACTACTCGAGAAGGAGAAAAAAACTTGAAAACATAAAGAAAAAGCTTGGCAGGAGTTGGATGAGAAAGCCTTGACAGCTATTCAGTTTTGCTTGGCAGATGAAGTATCGGATAAGTTTTCTTCAGAGAAAACATCATCCTCCCTATGGAAACGACTTCAGGATCATTATCTGAAGAAGTCGTTGATGAATCAGATGATTCTAAAGCAGTGTCTCTTTCTTTTTTGCAAGGATGAAGGTAAACCTATCAAGTATCACATCACAGAGTTTATCTCCATTATCAATAAGTTAAATAAAATAGATGTTAAGATAGAATATAAGAATTAAGCACTTCTATTACAGTGTTATTTACCTTATTCATACAAGTGCTTTAGGGAAGCTATCATCTATGGAGGCAAATCAACTATCAAGGTCAATGAAGTCAAAGAGCATCTACTCAATAAGGACAAACTTGACAAGCAGTTGACGGGGAAGTCTCATCGCGATGATTTCAGGCAAGTTTTTTTAAAAAAGAGAAGAGTAATAATGAAAGTTTTACGGATAATCCAAAACACAAAAATGTGGTGTCACAAACAGGGACATATTAGAGCTGATTATTGGACTTGCAAAAGGAAGTAACAAAAAAGCCAATAACCCTGAACTGGCTGAAGGAGGTGAAGATAAGTATGATGTTCGATCTGCTGCAAACATCATCAACAAAAATATATGGATCATTAACTTTGGATGTTCACAGCATATAAGTTTCAATATGAAGATGTTCTCCTCATACACTTCGGTTCAAGGGGAGAGGTCTTCATGGAGAATTCTGCACGAGCAAGGTGATTGGTGTAGGAACAGTCCAATTTTTGTTCTCATGATTGATGCATCACTACTCTACAAGGTGTTTATCATGTTTACAAATCAAGGTACAATCTCATCTCTCTTAGAGTCTTACATGGGGAAGAGTTTAATTTTAGCTCTAAAGGTGATCTTGTGAAGGTTTTCAAAGATGCCCAAGCAAAATTTTAAGCAGAGCGTGTCGATAATGTTTACATGTTGTGAAATTCATAGGTTACAATTGGTAGATTGCAGATATCCTCGACTTCAAGTTTGGAGGTTGTGGAATAATCAGAGACTACGATGGTTTCAAACTTGAATGTTAAGTTTTACCCCGAAGGTAGATTGAGACTCGACGACTGATGCACAACAAGAAAGTACATATCATTAATCCTGTATTAAAGCAAATTCTCATAAATCCTGCATGGATCAAGGATATCATTGGGTGATCAAGTTCAGGTCATTCATAAACTTGTTTGATCTAATCAAGTTGTGAATCCCATAAGGGGGTTATGGAGAAGAGAGAGTGAGATGGAGATGAAGTCAAGAGTTTTTCAATTTTGCATAGATGTGGGCACATAGAACATGATAGCTATTCTCGGCCTTAAACGTATTCAATCCAAAGGAGAGATTGTTAGGATTTTGACATATCATGAAGGTAGATGAAAACTTTAGAGATCAAGAATGTACAGGTGTGCACAATCGATGCATAGATCAGTCGACTAATGGCATCTCAGTAGTCAACTAATAACACAAACAAAGAGTGGGTACATCTCAGTAGTTGATTGTGTAGTTGACTAATAAGCATGATTAGTTGACTAATAATTTGGATTAGACTAATGACGCTGCTGGCAATTTTGTTTTGAGATTCTGATTGCAATTTGAGTTCAACTCGAGTTTTCTTCTCTTTTGAGGCGGTGTTATTCGTATTGTTGGAATTTGTTCAGGATGAGGATTGATCCTATAGTCTATAAACAACCTCTTGGTGTAGCCTTCAATTTATTATTCAATAATTAAGAAAAAGAGAGATTCGTGAGAGAAATTTTATCCATACTGGTTCGCTATTCTAGGTGGCCATCAAAGAGCTTGTAATCTTCTTAGCGAGAGGTGCGAATGTTTCTCATTATACTCCTCTAAAATTTTCATAAAGTTTTCTCCTTCTTCCGTGAATGTACACATGATCTGTTTGATTGGTAAAACCATATTAAATTGTCTGTTTGCTTTCTCTACTTTGGAATATCATATCTCTTCTTCTCTTCTTCTTCTCTTCTTCTTCTCATTGCATGACGATCTGACTTTTTCTTTTTCCGCTATGCTGATCCCAACAATTGGCATCAGAGCATATCAGTTTCTTGCAATATAGTTATTATATTGCCCTGAGAAAGAAAACAGATAGCTGTGGCAATTAAAAGATTAGTCCCATTAAAGGTTTTTTCCTAATGAAAAGTTGAGATATGCACATATTTGTTTGCATATATATGAGTACATATGGAAATTAACATAAGTACATGCAAATATACATGTGAGTATTGCATGGATCTTAACTATTAATGTCTTTTTTTAAGAGTGGGTCCCATGACAAATTAAGAGGATTTTCATAAGGAGTTGATATTTTTGAAATTAATGATCAAGATCTTTCTCAATGTTTCAGAGTTGTCAAAACACTTCACAAGAAGTTTGATAATTTAGGGTTTATAAGAGTGGAAAAGGTGGAGATCTCTTTAGAGACAAAGGCAAAGATCAAGGAGAGAGAAAATGATCAAGTAGAAAGAAAGCCATGAATATCTCTTTGTAAATCAAGCTAAGAAAAAGATGCTCTCTGGTAAAAGGTATACTCTTCATCAATATATGAGTTTAATCTTTAATAAAATGAGTAATTGATGTTCATGCTTGTATTGTGAAAAGAAGGATGTAATATGTGATTACTTTCTTGTACTCCATCTTATTGTAATGTATCTCTGTCAATGCTTTCCTCATAGATGCAAGTCAGATTTGGCCGAGCCACATAAATTATTGTCCTCCTTATATTTTTCTTCTATAATTTGCTAAAATCTTGTAGAGCTCAATGTTGAATGAAAAGGTTCAGGGTGTCTTGCTTTCGCTTAGTTAGTAAAAGCCATACCATGGTCTCAACAAATTAGTACCAGTTCAGCTGATGGTTTCTCAAGACACACAATGTGTTCAATGTATATCCAAATAGAAGTTCAATCAGCTACAAATGGTGTTGAGTTTACGATATGTAGGAATAGTTATCAAGTTGATCAAGTGGAGACAAATTCACTTTCAAACGGTGAAGGAAACAAATGAAAGAAGAAATATAAGAGCAAAACATGATTCAATATGTCGTCAGGGAATGGAAGCTGAAGGTCATAGTGGCGATGGATCATGAGACGAAAAATACATTATGAAGATAACCAAAAGGTTAAAGTTGCGACCTGCTAGTTGTAACACGGTGAGATCATTGTGGGCGTTGATAGATCTATCAAATTTGAGACTGTCATGAAGATGACGAATCTGAGATTAATTGAGATCATCAACTGAAAGGCAATGGATTTGGCACATCAATACAATAGTGGGTCTATAACCAATGATTGATGAAAGGAAGAATATGGTGGAGGGTTGGTGAAACCAAATGACCATAGTGGTTAAGACAGTTACTTTCAAAGGAGAAGATCTTGATGGATAGGAAGATCATAGCCGATAATCAATGAAAGACCATGGCAGAGACAATGTTTGTATGTGGTTAATAATATCTAGAGGGATTTATAGTAGTTATCATTAAGACCTATGGAGGGCCCAATAACCAGGAAAGCGTCACAAAGTAGGTATGGATGGCAGTGGTGGTGATGCAAAGAGGTGTCCATAATCCAGGTTCAAAAGATGTAGAAATACTAGTGTTGAGTGGCATGGTTGGTGCAAGCAGGATTTGCAGCTACACAACTTAAAAGAGGGTTACTTCAACAAAAAAATTGCACATTGTAGACTGTCTAAAAATCATTTGAAAACAAATCATCAGAAAACAGAGTCTAAACACCAGACGCAAAGCGGCATAGCCACTAGCACAGCATCAAGACGTGAAAGTTGAAACCCGCGTCTCAATAACCAAGACGCAGAGCTCGAAAATCGCGTCTCAGCACCACTGTAGTACCAAGACGCAAGGGTCGAAACCCGCGTCCCTGCCTTACTACAGTGGCCAAGATGCAGAGCTTGGAACTTGCATCTCAGACATCCTACCCAGACGCAGAGTCCGAAGCTCGCGTCTCACTTGAAGCTTAACGTAGAACTGGGAATTCGCGTTTCTCAAGCATTAATTTAGCGACAAAACGCGAGGTATAAAGCCCGCGTCTCAGTTGTAACTGCCCTCATTACTAGGTCAATTACTGCCCACGTAATGAGGGAGTTAACCCCCATTATGCAGTATTTTTAGGGGACAATTTTACCCCCTGAAACCTCTATAAATAGTCCAGTTTGCTATGAAAGAGGGGTCAGGAGAAATCTGGTCAGAAGAACTTCAATTGTAAGCCGTAGAAGGGCCAAGATCTCCAGCTAAAAGAAAAAGAGAGTTCAACTCTTCTAACAACTTGCTGTGTACAAGTTTGTTTTTGCCTATGGTCTCTTTGAGATTCTTATTAGACAGAAGCTGTGTTACTTCGTCCACCATCCAAAGAGAAGATTCCCAAGAGGTCTTGACGTTCATCCGGTCAATGAAAAATAAGATTCACTTTCCATCGCCACATCAAGAACCCAGCACTAAACAAAAGGGAGATTTGAGCTTAAATATCTTCCCTCTCTTGTAACTGAATTATTGATCTGTTGTAATTTTCTTTACAATCAAATAAAAAATTTACACGCCCCTTCAATTTTCCCACCAAACAAGAGATGGCGACTCTGCTGGGGTCCACTTTCTCTACCGATGAACAAATCGTGACGCAAGGTAACTTCACCTACATGAGAAAAATGATCGATTCACTTATTGTGGAGTTCGATCAGGCAAAGTATGAAAAGTTCCTCTCTTCCAGCTCTAAGAGCCCTAGGGCGCGGCAGTACCGCAAGGCCTCCTCGGGGACCCGCTCTCAAGTCCGCTCTGAGATCCCTTTAGATGTGATTGACAAGAAGAATGCCATGGCTAACCACATCACACGTAACACCCGCGTCAACATCTCCCATGAGACCAGCGAGGTTAGCGTTGCTAATATTCAGCCCGTTCATGCACGTCCTCTTCCTTAGTCCAGGTTACCGGGGGTTCCCAGCAACCCGTACGGCATAACCTGAACGCTGAATGTCGAGAGAGACGACGCGCGCGTCAACTACAGGCGCAAGAAGCTGGAACAACTATCTGTCCAGCAGATACAGAACGCGAGGCTCAAGCCCGCGTCTCTTCTGAGTTGTGTTAAACGCATGAAGTCTGCATATGGAGACTAAAACGCGAAGCCCAACAGGCTTGCATTTTTGAGACACCTCTGACCAAACTTGCTGGGACTTGTCACGAGCAGCTCCGCGTTCCAATATAGACGCGATCTTGCGAGCTCCGCGTCTCAACATCAGAGTGAGGTCCACGTTCAACGCGAGACCCACGTTTCTGTTGTAACTGTCAGTCATGACTGGGTCAGTCACTCCCACGTTCTCCCCACTTAAAGGAGAGATTAATCCCCATTAATGGAGAGTTTTAAGGGGTCAGTTACACTCCAATTTTCTCTTAAAAAATAGCTATGAATACCTAGAGGAAAGAGGGGGGACAAAAAAAAGGAGACTTCTCTAAGGGAACCTTTGGAGAGAGGACCAGGGGGAACTTAGAGTAAAATGGAAGGAGCTCTGAGGAGAAAAGGAGGAGAATCCCCTAAAAGCTATACTTGATGCTTGACACTTGAAGCTGGATAAATGCAGAAGGCTGAAAGCTAAGCACAAGACTGCTGAACACATATTGTGTTGGAGGAGAACTCTATAAACATGTGAGTTCAAGTAGAGTTTCTAATCTCTTTAAGATTTTAGCCACTGATTAAGGTTTCATACCTGACCAGTGGGCTTCCAATGAGAGCAAGAAGATCCGAAAATCAAGTTTCCAGTTCGGTTCGTCAACGGAGAACAAGAATCACTCTCCACCGCTACATGAAGAACTCAGCATTAAACAAAAGGAAGATCCAACAATTCTTCCCTCTTTTGTAATTGGATTATTGATCCGTTGTAATTTTCTTTTTTTACAATCAAATAAAGAATTTGCGCGGTTTCAATTTTTTCTGACGCGTACAAAAGATGGCGATTCCGCTGGGGATTTATTTTCTCTACCAATGAGAAGACCGTAGCGCAAGCCGACCTCAAGCTTCTCGGGTAAATCGTTGAATCGTTCGTTGTCAAATTCGGCCAAGAGAAGTTCGAATAACTTCTCTCATCGGGCTCCATTAACCCCAAAGTCTCAAGCATAGACTCGCTCTCAAGGCTTTTCAGAGACTTCTCATAAAGAAGCCTATATGCTTTTTGACAAAGCAAGTGGCTCAACCTCTCTTGAGGTTCTGACAACCTCCTGTGGAGCCAATATGGTTTGCAACAACGTCTCTCAAGAGACCCGCAAGGCTAGTTGTCTTGGCTCACGACCAACACAGTGGTGGAGGCCAATCTCGCTGCAAAACTCCTCCCAAGGCTCAACAAACTCAATTTGCAAGGGGTTCGCATCAACTCCTGCGAGCCAAACGGATTGCTGATCATCGATAAAGACGTCAAGTCACCATCAGTGAACAGAGCTCGCTTTCACCCCCATGTTTCAGAACCAAATGCGAAGAACGCTTTCAGCCCCACATTTCTGCAACAAAATGTGATGCTCGCGTTTAGGAGTTGCACATTTCAGCGCCAAAATGTGAAGTTCGCGTCCAGCCTCAAGCTGTGCCAAAACGCGAGATCTGCGTCTCACTTCAAGAATGCGAGACCCACGTTCAGCCTAAGGCCGCGTCAAAACATGACCTTAGCGTTTCAATTTTAAAATGCGAGAGTCACTGACAGTGTTAAAGAATGACCTTCGCGTTTCTATTCAAAAGCGCAAGATATGTGTTCAGCAGGAGGCTGCGCCAGAATGAGATCATCGCGTTTCACTTTAGAAACGCGGGGTTCGCGCTTAGCCCCAAGAAGCCAAGTTCAAAAATGAACTGAAAAGCTCTCATCCAATGGGTTTGAGTGCCATTGCGAGCAGTTCATCTCGGCGGTGCTATCTGATTGTCACTGCAACTTTCAGATGACTGAGCCGTCAGTTTTTAGCCTGTAAGGCTTCAAACTCAAACTCCTCCAAGAGACGCAGACCTCGCGTTCCAATGTTAGACGCGGAGGTCGCCAGACGCAGACCTTGCGTTCCAATGTCAGACGCGGAGGTCGCCAGATGCGAACCTCGCGTCCTTTCTCGGACGCGGGAACACGAACCTGAGTAGACGGTTTGCTAAAAACCTTGAGGGACTTGGTCCCATCTCTCCTCCCAAATCTCCTATCAATTCTCACTCACATAATGGTAGGGCCACAAAAATATATGTGTTCATTCCTCCAACGAAATGAGCTGGGACTTGTCACGTTAACAGTAAACCTCTGACAAAACAGATTTCCCAATTCCTAACAGATTCAGTCAAGTTAATATTAAACCTCTGACAACAACACTCATTTAAAATCTTTGTTGTTATGTTAATATTACACCTCTAACGGCGAATCTCCCGCCTCCATAGGAAATCAATAATTATCACGTTAATATTACACCTCTGACAATTCATTTTATTTTCTACCAAAATCCCCTACCTATTCTCTTCCATAGAATGGTAGGTCCACAAATATAATCATTGTTAAGTTTAATATCAAATCTCTGACAATGGAAAGTTTCAATACTCCCCAGTGAGTACAAGCTTCACTTGTCGCTCCTCTACATGGAGTCACAAATTAACCAAATTGTCAAGTTAATACTACACTTCTGACATTTCAAACTTTACTTGTCAATCTCATCAATAGAGTGACAAGTCCTCAAAATTACTCATATCGTAAATCAATGATTGTCAAGTTAACACTACACCTCTGACATTCCAAACTTCACTTATCAATTCTCATTAATAGAATGACAAGTCCTCAAAATTGCTCATATCGCAAATCAATAATTGTCAAGTTAATACTACACCTCTGACATTCCAAACTCCACTTGTCAATTCTCATCAATAGAATGACATATCCTCAAAATTGCTCATATCACAAACCAACTACTGTCTTGTTAACATTACACCTCTGACAAACTACTATTATGTTAATACTATACCTCAATAGTGATTAAGTTGCTGCCAAGTTCAATATTAAACCTCTGACAGTCACTTTTCCTCAGGCTTCCATATCGAAGCTGAGATGAGCGATGCTAAGTTTAACACCATACCTCTAGCATCCAATTCATTGTTAAGTTCAAAACTACACCTATGTCAATGACTTTTTCTCAGGCTTTCATATCGAAGCTGAGACGAGCGATGCTAAGTTTAACATCACACTTCTAGCATCCAATTCATTGTTAAGTTCAACAATACACTTATGACAATAACTTTCTCTTGAACTTCTGTATCAGAATCGAGATGACCAATGCTAAGTTTAACATCACACATCTAGCATTACCTCCACTGTCAAGTTTAACACCACCTATGACAGTGATATCTTCAGTCTCCCCAATGAAACTAAAGTTCTTATGGAGCTAAGTTAACAGTATACCTCTAGTTAATATCACACCTCTGATAAGATTCAATCTGATCTGTTAAGTCAAATCACACCTATGATGGTAAAAAAATATTTAGATCCCTGACGGGTCTAGTCTTACTTGCCATTCTCTTTAATAGAATGACAGGTCCACTTAAATTGCTTAAATCATAAAATCTTATTACTGTTATGTTAAACATTATACTTCTAACAGTAAATCTTTATTTTCTAAGAAAATCAATATTTGTCATGTTAACAGTTATCTCTGACAACTCATTCCCTAAAATTTTCTCCAAAATCCCTTACCAATTCCACCCACAGAATGGTAGGACCACAAAAAGCCTGTGACTATTTTTCCAGCAAAATAATTACAGATCGAACCTGTTATGTTAACATTACACTTTTGACAGTAAGGCTTTTGATGTTTCCCGGGGGTAAAATTTCAACTTGTCAATTCTCTTCAATAGAATGATAAGTCTACTCAAAATACTGTTATGTTCAAAACACATCTCTAATAGTAAACAAATCCTGGTCAAGTTAACATCACACCTCTGACTAAACTTACTCTAATCGCAAGACAAATTCCAGTCAAGTTAACATCACACCTCTGACCAATCTTGCTCCAATTGCAAGACAAATCCCAGTCAAGTTAACATCACGCCTCTGACCAAACTTGCTCAAATCGCAAGACAAATTTCGGTCAAGCTAACATCACACCTCTGACCAAAATTTCAAGTTGTCAGTCCTCTTCAATAGGATGGTGATCCACCAAACTGCGCAAATCGCAGGATCTCTCGGTCAAGTTAATATCACACTTCTGGCCAAAGTTGCTCATATCGCAAAATCAATTGCTGTTAAGTTAACATTACATCTATGAAGTGATCTCCTCGATTTTCTCAGTGAAAACGAGATCTTTCAATGCTAAGTTAAACATCAAATCTCTAGCATAAATTTCATTGTTAAGTTAACATTACACCTATGACAATAATCTTCTCTCAATTTTCTCAGTGAAAATGAGACTTTTGCGGTGCTAAGTTAATATCACACCTCTAGCACACATCTTTGTCAAGTTATTATCACACTTCTAACAATTCAATTTGTTCAAATTGTAAATCCAAACCCGTCATGTTAACATTACACCTCTGACGGTAAAAATCTCCTTGGATCTTCAACAAATCCATTCCCACTTGTCATTCTCTTCAATAGAATGACAGGTCCACTTAAATTGAGTAGATCGCAAAATCAATCGTTGTTATGTTAATATCACACCTCTAACAGCAAACTTTCATTCCCAGCTGAGTTCTAGTCATGTTAACAGTAAACCTCTAACGATAGACTCTAGCATAATCCCCAGCGGATCAAACTCCACTTGTTATTCTCATTAATTGAATAGCAAGTCTACAAAACTTGTTCAAATCACAAATCCTGATCTCACTGTCAAGTTAACATCACACCTCTGACAGTAACCTTCTCAAATTTTCCCAGTAGAGTTAATATCACACCTCTGGCAATTAAAACTCTTCCAAAGAATCTCTGAGCGTTACCTTCGCATCTCAAGAATAGAGCCGCGACTCAACGAACTTATGAGTTGAGTCTCAACAACAAGTAAAGGCTGCGTCTCTACAGTAATTGAGAGTCGCGTCTCTCCACTCAACTTTGGTAAAGTTCGCGTCTCCACTTTATCAGTGTGCCAGAACCGCGTCTATGAGAGCTACGTCCTCTCTCTCCCCCCCAATTAAGAGTATGTCTCTGCTACTGCAATCAGTTCAATAGTACACTAGAAAAGGCAATTGACAACTCTACTGGTTCAACAGTATACCGACAATCAAATTACAACAATCTTTCTTGGAGGCTTAAAGCAGTTCAATAGTATACTCACGAAGACCAGAATCAAAAAATTATTGAAGACAAAACCTCAAACGCGAACCTCCCAGACATGGAGGTCGCGTTCCAAAGCCAGACGTGGAGGTCAGGTTACAGCCTCAGACGCGGAGGTCGCCAGACGCAGACCTCGCGTTCCAATGTCAGACGCGGAGGTCACCATACGTGGACCTCGCGTCCTTTGTCAGACGCGGACCTCAGCTAGCTCCGTGTTTCAACTCAAACGTAAGTCTGAGCAGCTCCGCGTTCCAACACAGACGCGAGCCTGTGAGCTCCACGTCTCAACATCAGAGTGAGGTCTGCGTTCAACGCGAGACCATGTTTCTGCTATAACTGTCAGTCATGACTGGGTCAGTCACTCCCACATTCTCCCCACTTAAAGGAGAGATTAATCCCCATTAATGAAGAGTTTTAAGGGGACAGTTACACTCTAATTTTCTTTATAAATAGCTATAAATAGCTAAAGGAAAGAAGGGAGACAACAAAAAAGAGGAGACCTCTCTAAGGGAACCTTGGAGAGAGGACCTGGGGGAAACTCAGAGTAAAATGGGAGGAGCTCTGAGGAGAAAAGGAGGAGAATCCGCTAAAAGGCACACTTGATGCTTGACGTTTGAAGCTGGATAAATACAGAAGGCTGAAAGCTAAGCACAAGGCTGCTGAACACATATTGTGTTGGAGGAGAAAACTCTATAAACTTGCTAAGTTCAAGTAGAGTTTCTAATCTCTTTAAGATTTTAGCCACTGATTAAGGTTTTATACCTGACCAGTGGGTTTCCAATGAGAGCAAGAAGATTTGAAAATCAAGCTTCTGGTTCGGTTCATTAACGGAGAATAAGAATCACTCTCCACTGCTACACGAAGAACCCAGCATTAAACAAAGGGGGGATCCAACAATTCTTCCCTCTTTTGTAATTGAATTATTGATCCGTTGTAATTTTTTTACAATCAAATAAAGAATTTGCATAGTTTCAATTTTTTCTGATGCGTACAAAAGATGGCGACTCCGCTGGGGACCACTTTCTCTACCGATGAGCAAGTCGTGGCATAAGGTGACGTCACCTACATGGAAAAAATGGTCGAATCACTTATTGTGGGGTTCGACCAGGCAAAGTATGAAGAGTTCCTCTCTTCCGGCTCCAAGAGCCCTAGGGCATGGCAGTACCGCAAGGTCTCCTCGGGGACCCGCTCTCAAGTCCGCTCTGAGATCCCTTCAGATGTGATTGACAAGAAGAGTGCCATGGCTAATCACATCACACGTAACACCCGCGTCAACATCTCCCACGAGACCCGCGAGGTTAGCGTTGCTAATATTCAGCTCGTTCACGCCGTCCTCTTCCTCATTTCCAGGTTACCGGGGGTTCCCAGCAACCCGTACGGCGTAACCAGAACGCTGAACGTCGACAGAGACAACGCGCGCGTCAACTACAGGCATAAGAAGCTGGAACAATTATCTGTCCAGCAGATACAGAACGCGAGGCTCATGCCCGCATCTCTTCTGAGTTGCGTCAAACGCATGAAGTTCACGTATGGATGAAGGTTCACCTAGAGGGGGG
>JAVJIF010025508.1:0-42206 GCA_038442645.1 Agave tequilana | reverse complement strand
CCCCCCCCCCCCCCCCCCCCCCCCCCCCCCCCCCCAACCACCACCACCAAACCCCACGCACACCATCATCTCCACATTGGTACAAAGAATAGGAAAGTGGTAATATGGACACCCTAACAACAATCACTCTATGGTCTCTGCATATTTATTATTTAGTAACAAAGAATACCTTGTATTGCTGGTAAGAGAATTAATGATATTGCACACACCACATGTAGTTTGGAGTATAATCCCCACATAGAACTGGAGGTAGGGGTGGGTTCGTGTTGAGTAGGCGGGTTTCCAACTCTACCTGACCTGAAGTTTAAACCATCAACTTGAAATCTGCCTGAACCAGTGGCATTTGGATATATTTATGTCAGAAACTGAGACATCAGGTTTCGAGAATGCCCGAGCGAGTTTCGGTTTCAACAAATCAGGTTTGTTGTGCAAAGGCGATATAAATAATAACGAAAGCTATAAAAACAACAAGCAAAAGTGAACACACGATAATTTACGTGGTTCGGCTAAATCTGGCCTACATCCATGCAGAGAGAATTGAGAGACTTTATTTAACTATGGTATAAAGAGATCACTCACCTTCTCCTCGAATCCCACAAGATTACAAGAGTTTCTCTCTCTCTTACATCGATCACCTTTTTGCTCTTTTTCTTGGTCTCCAATGCTTGTTAAAACCCTTAATTGCAACCTTTATGCATAAAAGATTTTACGAACCTTAACATCGAGAAGATCTCGACCACTGATCGCGCTCGATCGATGAGAAGATAACCAAGGCCTAGCACTCCTTCATATGAGCTATTGTTGTTGTGTTCCTTTTGCGCTCGAATTAGCATAATTAGGCTAGCTTAATCATTGGGTTTGACTCACATGTTCTGCCTTGGCCGAACATGGCCAAACATGTTAGTTGGTCCACATATTAAGAGTTATATCCTTTTCTTATTCTTCTTTCTAGTGAGTTCTCAGTCAAGTCCAGCTCTTGTTGGATTACATCCACCATCTTCTCATCTCTATCTTCTGAAAACAAAGGCAAAACACAACAATCTATACTTCAACTTGTTTTTGCGTGCCTTTAAAAAACAGATAGGAAATTTACAAAATTGAACCTTGTTTAATCATTGGTTGTAACATACTTGAAGCCTTTACTTGATGCCCCCTCTCTCTAGGATCATTGGTCAATTCATTGTCAAACTATGAGCGAATTTGAGCCTCGCCTGAATGCTCTCTTCTCTGAAACCAACACTTTAACTCGGTTCATATCTTGTTATCGTCTTCTTTGAAGCTCCACCTTGAACTGACCTCTCTTATAAGCTTTTCATTAAAATTTCACCTTCAACTGAGTCTCCTTGTTGCTTGTAAATTCCTCCACACTTTTTTTCTTTCCAAGATCACCCTGTCTTCATGGTTAATTGTGATGATGGATCCAGCATCCCTCTGAATCAAGCACCCTTATGAATATCTTATTGTAGTGTGCCTCTGGGATATATCGCCTCCAAAGCATGCATCATCATACCTTTGCCTTTAACATTGACTGTCTCAATATCCATAATCTTGCAAGTCAAGCCATTCACATCTTGACGGTCCATTTCCCTCAACCAAGGAGTCAAACCTCTCTTTCTGGGACTATAAATGAACCGTATTATGTGAATTTAATATTCAGCCTTATTTGCAGAAGTGTTGCCTTTATGGAAGTCGTTTCGTTGCGTAATTGATATGCTCTGATATCAATTGTTGCGTAACAATAATTAGCACTCTATGACACCAATTTTACTCCCGGGATCGACGTTTGCAGAACTTGACAATATGATCATTACTTGTAAAGAAAACTATTATAAAGCAAACTAGCAATACTTAGACAAAAGAGTAATAAGAAAAAACACGAGGATTTAACGTTGTTCAGCCCAAACTTGGCCTATGTCCACGGGGAGAGAACTTGAGAGAGCTTTATTAATAAACTTGATACAAAAAGATCTAACTTTCCTCTTGATGCAACAAAAGTATTCACCTTCCCCTTTAATTTAGACCTAAATTATAAGAGTTTTATCTTATCTCTATGCACCTTCATCCTGCTCCTCTCTTTCTTGGCTTCCTCTGATCTCCTTTACTTGAGATTTCAGTATTTTCTGTGCATAACAATGCTTGGTTACAATATTTATTTATAAGATTTTACAAAACAACTCTTATTCGGACTATGAGATGATCTTGGCCTTTGTATGCTAGAAGAATCTTGATCAATCCTATTAGGAGTTGATCTCCTTGGTCTAGAAGGATTTTAGACCCTTTAATCTTTAGAAATAAACCTTCTTTTAATGGAATCTGCATCCTATTCGAACTCCACCAGAAGAGAAACTCGCGGGCACCTGAAAAGAAAACTGCACATGCAGAACCGCCCTGATTAGTCGACTAATACTTAGGATTTATTAGTCGACTACTCTATTTTGTCTCCTTTCTGTATTTGTCTTTGTATCTGTTCTAGTCGACTAGTACTTCTGATTAGTCGACAGTAGTCTTGCTAGTCTACTAACTTTCCTTGATCTGCTTACTTTCTTCTTTCCAAGCAATCTCCTTCTTCAACTTATTTGGATCTTCTTGGACCATCATCTTCTTTTGAAAAATAAGACAAAATCCTAACAATCTCCACTTTGACTTGCTTTTCAAGCCTTTAGAATAACATCTTAAGATTTTGGAATACTACCTGTAACTGTATCGTGAAGCCTTTAACTCTTGCCCTCTCTCTCTGGGGTCTTTGGCGGATTTACCAGCATGGCTTAGGCCATCTCGAGCCTTGCTCAAATGTACCCTTTCTCTTTCCTATAACACTTAGACCCGGTTCACATCCCGTTGCAGTCTTCCTTGAAGCTTTACCTCGCGATGAGCTCTTCCAAGCTTATCCCTGAAATTTCACCTCGAATTGAGTTTTCTTCCATAAGTTTATATAACCCTTCATACTTCTCTCCTTTCAGGATTACCCCGTCTTCTTGGTTAACTGTGACGATGCCTTGTTGCACTTGGATCAGATATCCTTCTTCGTCGAGTACCCTTATGGATATTAGATTGTACCGTGCCTCTGGGACATACCAGACCGCCTCCAGAGCACGCACCGTCCCATCTCTTTCTGTAACCTTGACTGTCCCAGTGCCGATGACCTCGCAAGCCAAGCCATCCACCATCTTGACAGTCCCTTCCTCCTTTACAACCAAGAAGTTGAACAACTCTTTTTGGGAACATATATGAACCGCACTACGCGAATCAAATATTCAGCCTTTACATTGAGAAGTGTTATGTTCATAGGAAGCCATTAATACTTCGGCGTCCTTTACACTGCTTAATGCTATGTCTACCTCCGCAGCTTGCCTTTTTTCAACCACTCTTGCCGATGACCTTTCTTGTGACAAAAGTGACACGCCTTTGACAAGCTCGGACCGTTGACAAGCTCGGACCTTTCTTTTCTTATCTTTCTTTCCTTTTCGTGACCACCAAACCTGATCTTGTCTGCTCTTGATTTGGCATTTTTCTAATTTTATTAGATAAGAGAGTTGACGTGATCTCCTCCAAAATGAGAGTTTTCTTATCGTAGAGCATGGTGGTGATGTGATCATATGACTGTGAAGCGAAATGAGAAGTATCAATACCTTGTCCTCCTCGTCGATCTTGACATCAAAAGTTAGAAGCTCGCTGATGACCTTATTGAAGAACTTCAAATGCTCCAACATTACTCTCACTTCGTTTATGCGTAGCCTATATAGTTGTTTCTTGAGATACAGCTTGTTGGATTTTTTCGTCATATATAACGTTTCTAACTTTGACCATAATCCTGTAGCCGTTTCTTCATCCATCACATTGTACATCACCTCGTCTGCGAGATATAGTTAGATCGTGCTTGCCGCCTTTAGATCCATCTCCTCTCAATCCTCATCTGATGTACCTGCAGGTTTTGATCACTTACTCTGCAAGGTCTTGCAACGCCTTCACCCTCTTTTACCATAAGTCAAAGTTTCTTTTGCCATTGAACTTTTCGACCTCAAAGTTTATCGTAGAACTTCTTATCTTTGACATATCGCCCTTCATCAACTTTTTGTTCTGATACCAATTGTTGCGCAATAATAATCAACGCTTTATGACACCAACTTGTTACTCCGGGATCAATGTTTGCGGAACTTGCCAATACGATCAGTCCTTGCGAAAAAAAACTATTATAAAGCAAACTAGTAATACCTAGACAAAATAGTAATAAAAAAGAACACGAGGATTTAACGTGGTTCGACTCAAACTTAGCCTACGTCTACGAGGAGAGAACTTAAGAGAGTTTTATTATTAAACTTGATACAAAGAGATCTAACATTCTTATTGATGCAAGAAGAGTATTCACCTTCCCTTTTAATTTAGACCTAGATTATAAGAGTATTACCTTCTCTATGCACCTTCATCTTCTCTATTTCTTGACTTCCTCTAGTCTTCTTTGCTTGAGATTTCAGTATTTTTCTGTGTATAACAATACTTGGTTACAATCTATATTTATAGGATTTTACAAAACAACTCCTATTTGGACTATGAGATGATCTTGGCCTTTGGATACTTGAAGAATCTTCATCAATCCTATTAGGAGTTGATCTTCTTGGTTTAGAAGGATTCTAGAATTTTTAATCTTTAGAAACAAGTTTTTTTTAATAGATCTGCATCCTATTCGAACTCCACTAGAAGAGGAAACTCGTGGGCGCCTGAAAAGGAAATTGTGCCTGCAGAACCGCCCTGATTAGTCGACTAATACTTAGGCCTAGTCGACTAATCCCTTTCATTAGTCGACTAATAAATTTATTAGTCGACTACGATATTTTCTCCTTTTATATCTGTCTCTGTATCTGTCCTAGTCGACTAGTACTTCTGATTAATCGACTAGTAGTCTTGTTAATCGACTATAAGTCGAATAACTTTTCTTGATCTGCTTTTTTTCTTCTCTCTAAGCAATCATTTTCTACAACTTATTTGAATCTTCTTGGACCATCATCTTCTTTGAAAAACAAGACAAAATCCTAACAGTTTACATATCAATGCCATATTAATTGTCACCCAATGCCACCCATTGCTACGTCTACATCTGCAGCATGCCTCTTTCAACTACTCCCACATATGCTTGTAATCTTTCTTGAAGTAACGTTTATGACAGAAGTGACAATACTTTGACGAGTCCTGGCTTTTCTTATCTTGATTTTTTTCCTCGATCCCATAGCCACCAAACCTACGCCTAAACCTATTCATTCTAATTTGGTCGTTTTCATATCTCGTTCTTTAACAAAATCGCCATGATCTCTATGATGAGGGTATCCTTGCCTAGAGCATGATTGTGACAATATGATCATATGACTCGAAAGTGAACTAAGTATTAACCATGGTATAAGAAATCGATAGGGACCGAGGCAATTTTGGGCTGTCAAAATCATAATTGGTGATCACGTGATAGAATCGGTCTGGGAAAAGTAGAATCAACTGATATTAACCGATTTCGAAAGGGAGAGGAGAGAGGTGGGTAGTCGGCGAGATCGAGAGGGCGTGGGAGATGTGAGTGGTCGGTCAGCGAGATTGAGAGGATGGGGGATAGAAGAGAGAGGTGGGAGGCCGGCCGACGACATTGTGAGGGCGAAGGAGGGGGGAGAGAGGCGGTCGGTTGGCGAGATCGAGAGGGAAAGGGAGAGGATTTTGAGATGAGCCAGGGAGAGAGTGGGAGAGGGAGAGAGTAATTTGGTGAAATATGTATCTCTTAACATGGACCCACTTAGTCTTATTGTTTGCATGTGTGTTTATGGGTCTATGTGAGCATGGTTTGGTTTAATTTACATTTGTAGTTCTATGTACTTGGGCTGAAATATGTATTTCGGTGTTTTTGTATTTTCTATGGGTCTATCTGTCAAAGGCCTAGTTTATCATGGTCCCTTCTCACCTTCTGTGCATGCGCCACTATGTAGTCTTTTTCTATTAGGCTTTCTCAACCATGAATAAAAGAAAAAGATATATATGTCATAGTGCTGCTTATTATCTAAATAAATTTAAAATAATTTAAATTATTTTTTAAACAAAAAATCCATCGATTCTATTATCACAGAGACGATTTGGCTGATTCTAATACTACTAACTGCCGACCGATTTTGGTACTGATTTCGAGATTTCAAACCTTGGTAATGCCTTGTCTTGCTCATCGACTTCCACTTCATCTGCCAATAACTCGCTGATGATCCTGTTGAAGAAATTCACATGCTCAAACACCATTGTCCCTTTCTTTATGAAGTTACCTCTTCAAATACAACTTGTTGAACATACTCTTTGTCATATACATCTCTAACTGTGATCACAAACCTGTAGCCGTCATCTGATCCATAGTGTTGTACATGACCTCGTTTACAAGGTTCAGTTCTTGTCACTTTTAGATCCATCTTCTCTCAATCCTTATCTGACATGCTCGCAGATTTTACTGACTTTCACTGCAAGGTTTTGACCATGATGCACCAACATTGCCTTCACCCTCGTTTGCCATAAATTGAAGTTTTCTTTGTCTTTGAATTTTTCAATCTCACACTTCACAGCGAAGATCCTGACCTTCGACATCTTGCTAGATTGCCTCTTGATGCTCTAAGTTTAATTTGTTGTGCAATCAGTTATATGAATAATAAAGGAAGCTATAGAAACAACCAGCAAAATAGAACACAAGAATTTACGTGATTTAGTCAAACCCGGCCTAAGTCCACGAGGAGATAATTGAGAGAATTTATTAAACTATGGTTCAACGGATCTCTCACCTACCTCTCGAGTCCTGCAAGATTACAGTAGTTTGTTTCTCTCATATTGATCATCTTCCTCTCTTTTTTTTGACCTCCAGTGCTTGTTACAAGCCCTGTTTTAAATATCGGCTGAGTTGGCCGAGATATCGTCCGATATCTCCTTTTTTGTCTGCTGCCGATACGATATGGGAAAATCATTTGCCATATCGTTTGCAGCAAAAAACGGCCGATATTTGAAATATCGATCGATAAGTCGTCTGATATTGGTCGATAAATCGCTCGATATATCGCCCGATATGAAATAACTTATCTATTGCACGACTGCGTGCAAATGTAATTGTTTTTTTTACTGTCTTTGCATGCATATTACATTATTTTTATTAGGTAGATGATATCTATGATACTAAACCATTTTTAATTATCAACATTTCATTATATATAGTGTCTGATATAAACGCCCGATATGTGCGCGTATCCCCGATATCTCCCCCGATATCCGATATGAAAAACTCCCATCCGATACGATCCCGATATCCGATATTTAGAACCTTGGTTACAAGAAACCATTAATTATAACCTTTATACATAAGATTTTATTACAAACCTAACATTGAGAAGATCTTGGCCATTGATCGTGAAGAAATCGATTGATGAGAAGCTAACCAAGGCCCCACACTCCTTCATATGAGTTGTTGTCCTTTTGTGCCCGAATTAGCATAATTAGGCTGGCTTAGTCATTGGGTTTGATTCACATGTTTTGCTGCGGCTTAACATGTTAGTTGGCCCATATGTTAAGAGCCATATCCTTTCTTATCTTATTTCCATTGAGTTCTCATTTTAAACCCAACTCTTGTTGGATTGTATTAACCATCTTCTCATCTCTATCTTCTTGAAAACAAGGCAAAACACAACAGGGTCGATCCTGAACTACATAAATTGTTGATGCCAAAATGTTGAATTGCAGATGCCGAAGTGCTATTGGTTGATGTAGATGCTGAATGGTGGAGGAAAAACTTCCTCTACAAACTTGTGAATGAATCAGAAATTGCTGAAGATAAAATTGCCAAGAACAAAAATAGAAGATGGAAAGGATGAAGATAAATTGCTTAATTGCTGAAAATGAGTTGTTGCTGAAGGCGAATTACTAAATTGCCAAAAACTGAATTGCTCAGTCATGATTTGCCAAAATCAAGTTGTTGAATTATCGAAAACAAACTGTAGAATTGCTGAAATCTAAATTGATACTCAGAACCAAAAGCTCTGATCTAAAATTTGAGGACACCCATATAAAGACTGATCTGAACCAGACACCCATGCGAAGATCACAGTTGAAGTCAAATATTTATCATCTTTGATCATCTATGCGAAGACAGGCAGAAGAAGTCAAATATTGATTTTCTTTTATCATCTTGATCGATGTCAATTTGTTACTAACGTGTAAAAAATTGTCAGATTCACACAAAATCAGCCCAGACAACGCATCCAGCATGCTCAAATAACCTAACAATAACCTAAGGATGGACGTCTAGACATCCAAATTGGCCCCTGATCCACTAATCTCCAGCCAAACCAATTTCATTTATTTGATCAAAGCGGGGCATGGTCGAATCCAATGCAAAACGCTGAAGCAGGCCCGATCTGCAGAATTCAATAGGGCTCGGAACTGGTCCTTTTTTGGAGTAGGCGGATCTAAGGTTTTGTGGGTCCATGGGTCAGCAAAAGACAGTGCACACGCTGCATTCATGGTCCTTCTCTTTCATTTTTACTTGCGATCCTTCTTGCTTGATGACTCGTGATGACTAGAACTCATTTTGACAATAGAAATGGGAGCAAGAGACCTAGATTTTACTCCTTTTGAGCATAGAAGATGATGACGAAGCAGCAATACTTGACAGGAGCTTCCATCGTAGTGCTGGAAATGAAGCAGATCCAACCGCTAGGAGAAGAGTGAAAGAGGTGGAGAAGAGAACCCCTTCTCAACTCTTCCCGTGGGGGCCAATGGTAATGCCAATGCGAAGATTAGGGGCCTCTATTCCTGCTCGCTGCCAGCTGAGGCCAAAAAGGTGAATCAGAGAACCTATTTTGTTGAGCAAGTCTGAGTGAACAGTTTTAGATTCAGATGCTGATGAGTCAGATTTCAATTGCAAATGAAGCATTCACAAAAGGTGATGCAGGTCTACAACAAACATGTCTGATCGTGCCAGATCCGCAACCAGATCAATATCAGAGTCAGGTTGGGAATCGGGTCAGCCAGATCAGCATCTGTTTCGTGACGAAACCAGATTGGTGTCGAAATGCCTAGCAACCGCTTTCTCAATCCAAATCCAGTCCTCAATCTTGATACAGATCCAAATCTCTGAGTTGCTGCATGCAAGTTGACAGAACGGATCAAATTGGATCAGATTGCCCTCTGGAACAAAATCACGAAGATAGATCCAATTGCGAACAAAAACAGATGACGAAACAAATTCCCAAAGTGCGAAGAAAAAACCCAAATTGTCAAATTGCGAAGACATTTCCAAAGTCAATGATGATTTAAATTGAACCCAAAAAATATTTCAGAGTGCAAAGAAAGCTTGCGATTGTGGAGAAGATCACTAGAGTGAGTAAAGATTGAGACATACTACTTAAGCCATGAGAGGGTAGGAGGAAGTACCCAAATACCAAAATAAGGGTGCAACTTATTAAGGTCAGCAGAGTGGAATAAGGGAAGATGTTCTCTAACAACGAAAAGGATCCAATTACTTTGAAAGAATTGAACGAAGGCTCCATATCTAGCCCGTTCTGCCCGACATTTGACCACGTTCTGTCTTGGGCACTATAAATTACAACAGATGAATAATGGCTGATACTTCCAATTAGATTTATATTTGTGCTGATTCTAGGTTGACACCACCCCCATCCTTACCAGACACAAGTCTGGTGCAAGACAACCCTAGTTAGAGCATTTGCTGTCACATGTGGCACAATTGAAGTTGACTGGAAAGACTTCAGTGATTTGCACTTGAATGAATGGATAACCTCGAAACTATTGCCTTTGACTTATTTGCCATTATCTGTGAGATTTTTCAATTTCATTTCATTTTATTTCTTTTTTTCTGGAGAAATGCTTGTAGGCTTACGTCATAACCCCAAAGTGGTGAAAAAGAACCCAGTCATAGCGGGGGAATGAAACTCCCTTCACAGCAGGGAAAGCAACTTCCATGAAGAAACGCAACAAACACCCGATTTACGTACATGAATTACAATCATCTAGCCTTCACAAAACTACTAGTTCCTCCCTGTGCAACCTCTTGTACACCAATGAATTACAACAATCTAGTCTTCACAAAACTGCTGTTTCCTCCATGCGTAGCCTCCTATACGCCATGAGTGAGTCTTCACAAATTTCTAGTCGAGTCTAGTGGCCTATGTATGCTAAGAAGTCGAGCCATTGCGTAATGTGCCTCGTATTGCATCCTACAAATTTAGCTCAAAAATTCTCTCTCCTACCGTGGATGGGAATATTCGAACTCTCAACTTTCTACAAGGGAAGTGTCTTGCCACTTGAGCTACACTCGGTAGGTCCACTAGTATTTAATTTTGTAGGGTTAAGTAGATCCATTTTAAAGTTTTATTTAATTAATTAGGATTTTCTTTTCACTAGGATTAGTTAGTTGTTTATTATAGAAAGGGTTGGGGCAATCTCTCAGATTAGTCTCTCATGGTCAGTAAAAATCTGAGATTGATGTCCTGGTCTATTTCTTCTTTCTAAATTTTGTGTGCTTCTCTACTATATTTCTTTCTTTCTTTTTTATTGAGGATAACTACTATATTTCTATTCTCTCTCTTCTAGCCATTATCTTCTATTTTTTCCTTTAAATTTCCTCCTTCCTGGTGCCTGCCTTCATTGCACTATTATTTACGGCATGCTCCAGACAACATCATATAGCACACTCAACTATGTTTAATGGTGAAGCTGCAACAATTAACAATAAAGGCCAATCAGACAATTTGCATAAGGGACGAGCATCTACATGAAAACTTCTTACTAAATGCAGAAATGACATTTTATTTTACAACATCATTGAAAATGATTCTTTAATCTGGAAACATTTCAAAAGTAAAAGCAACGTCAGCACAATAGTTCAGGTAAGCCGTTATGGAAAGTAAAGGAATAATTCTGGCAAGCTGTTGCCAAAAGTTGCAAGTGGAGATGGAAGAAACTCAAAACAATGCCCTATCAACAACCCTCATTAATTGGATATACTTATTTCACACCTTTCCTGTCATCCTGGACTTTTATCTAATTTTTGACTGTTCAATGTCTTCAGGTTGTGCCCATCAACTCTGCGTGAAGTGCGCTCTCTATCTCTGTTCAACAAGCAACATCACGTCTGAAATGGTTGGGCCTCCAGGATCGATCCCATGCCCTCTCTGTCGAAACGGGATAGTCTCTTTTATTAAACTGCCTACCACACCAGCAAAAGAGCTCAAGCCAAACCTAGCACTCAGCTTCTGTAACCCATGCATTCTACATCCTCGTGCATTCGGCCCACCAGCATCAGTGTCCTGTAGGTCAGAATTTTGTAGGGATCGTGTGGCAGTGGTTTCTTCAGAGGTCGTCTGCCCTCTTTCTTGCACTCCATTTCCATCTGCTGCCATCCCTTCCTGCTCCTGTGATGATGACCCCAGCTCAGCTGTTGAATCCCAGGGAGAGGTAAGAGAGCAATCCCCTTGGGGCTCGCTAAGCAGTGCTCCAAATGAGCTGGAAGATAAAATAGATGAGCAGAGACTTGAGAGGACAAGTTGCTCGGGTATATTTTGGAACCGAAGAAGTTGCCATCGCGAGCATCAGTGCAATTCAGAGATAAATGCTTGATCTGTATCTGCTTGTGAATAGATAGTCAATTTTATTAGGGTTCAATGAACAGGTGTGGGGTTCAGGTCTTTGCCTTTATCATACAACAGAAATATGTTAGTGTTGAAAGGGCTTCTGTTTTTTTGTTGCTGACTGGATCTGTGTGGTTTTTTCAACAGAGGAAGCAGAGTCAGCTGTAACAGGTTGTTGTCTAGCAATTTAAAATGATTAGGAATTGTGTTCTTTTTTTCCCCTCGTTTTATTGTGGCAATTCTGTATATTAGTCGAGCAGCTGCTTGTTGCCTTAGACATTCACACTTGATATTATGTAAAAGATTTATCAGCCAGTGAATGCAGCTTTTTTCTCATATTTCGTCCGAGAGTTGGGAGTTGCGATAATTGTTGGTTCATCACAGATTTGCACTCCCTCTTGAATTTGACGTTTATCGCATCCAAGGTTCTTATGAAAGATGACTGAGACTGCAATGTATCCTTCTTCTTTATCAAAAGGTCTGTTCTTGAAGCAATTTCCTTGGCTCCTCTTTGCCTTCTAAGGTTGTTCTCTCAGTGACTCGAGACCTTCTTTAGCTCTCTCTCTCTCTCTGCATCCCAGCTCCTCATTGACCCTGTCCTTGACAACGCTCCTTGATGGTCCACTATGAGATCCTATGCTTGTCATCACCGCAATACCCATGAACTTTTAGACCTTGGCATCGAATCACATCATAGAACAATAGAAAAGGCCAGTTGAAGAAGAGCCTCACTCTGGTAGCTGAAGTCTCATGTGACAGTGTGGTGGATAAAAACTGGCTTATCGTGGATTGGACTAACCATTGATCGCTCTCTGGGAATGTTACCCGTCAGAGCACACATTGAGGACATCTTTCAGGTTAGGAGCACCGGTATGATGCTGGCCTAAGACCCTCGGACGTGAGAATCAGCAGTCCGAATGGAAAGATGGGTTGAACGAACAGAGGATTACTATCGGTGTGTAATGGCGGAGTGGAACAGGAAAACTTCTAGTGTATTGAATGGACTAGCACAGAAAATTGTTAGTGTAGTGATTGGACCAGCACATGGAACTGCTAGTATAGTGGAATGATGGACTAGAAATGAAAAACTTCTAGTGTAGTGGTGATGTGTATATACTCTGAGGATTAGAGAAGCAATCGATCCCCTTCTCCTAAGAGAAGAAGGATCATATATACCTGACATGGATGTCAATGTGGAGGCCAAATTGACAGATGATTGGAACTGCACGATCTGCACATACTGAATTTGTTGTAACAGCTGTGACCACCGGCGTTGTTTATTCTGGATTGCATGGCGGGAATCTACTGTCATGTATAGCCGCTCGCTTTAATATAGGAGCGTTACACATTATGAACGTGAGGAGGATTGAGCGGCTTGAGTATTGGCGGAGACTTTGGATGTTCTGTTGTTAAAGCTTCTGGTTTGGAGTTGAGGCCTTCAGGTCGAAGAGGACCTCAGAATGAAAGGGACCTCGGAATAATGGAAGACGGCTCCAAGATGGAAGCTGACTTCGGGAAAGTTGGATTTGGTGGAGGCTAACTTCGGGAAAGTTGGATGTGACAGATGCTGACTTCAGGAAAATTGAATGTGGCCGAGGTTCTGTGTTGGACTCAGAGAGTAGTAGACTTCTTAAGAAAGATGCCGTGTAATTGGCACACATGTCATCATCCTGATAAGGGTCAAATTTGAATCACTACAAATAATAAGCTGCAGAATAGGAACAATACTATTTTCTTAATGATTTCCCTAAAAAAATAGAAGCAGAGATTATGCAGAAAGGTGGACAGATGCAAATGTATTGGTGATTCCCCTCAAAAAATAGGAAGGGAGATTATGCAGAAAGGTGGAAAGCAAAGGAAGACATCATCCAGGGCATTTGATCTGTGGGGAGAGAGGGTAAAAATCTGTTAAAAGAGTTTTCTGAACTCTGTTGGAGGTTAGTCAAAGATCGATACAATTAATGGTGTCGAATACGAGAGCGTGTCGATCGTATCGAAGTTGGATTACACAGGAGGAATCAAGACTAGTCGACTAGGGCATGACCTAGTCAACTAATGAGTGGATACAGAGATATGGCAAATCTGTTTCACTACAGACTAGTCGACTAATAGAAGTTATTAGTCGATTTATTATAGTCGACTAATACTGTTGCGCGGCCTGTTTCTAAATCTGATTTTGAATTTGTTTCTGATTTGAATTAGCTGTTTTTGGTTTTCTTTTCTTCGTGATTTCTTTGGCTACATAAGGAGGGGTAGTGTTCTCAATATTTATATCCCAAATTCCGAAATCCCTAAACCTGTAACTTGTAAGTGATTGATTCAATAAGAACTCTCTCCCCTTGCCCCGAGGACGTAGGCAAATTGCTGTGCCTTGTTAAAACTTATGTTCTCTCTTTCTTTTCTTTGTTTAATTGTTCGTGCCGTTTGGTGGCTGTTCTCTGGCGGGCCGTCTTCTCTGCTGCATGGGATTCCCCAACATGATCCAGCATAGATATTGTCCTGAGGATAACGGTCTTCCATAACCACATGCCCCGCAACAAAGTCCTATGGTAAAAAAGTTCAGCCAGAGAGAAATCCCGAGGTTTATGGAGCATCTATCAATTTGTGGCATTCTAAGATAAAATAGTTCCTCACTAGAAATGAGACAGAAGTGAATTCAGCACATAATAATTCTCATGAACTCAAGAATTCGTCATAACTTGCATATTTTGTGGAAGAACAGTGGAAACATTTATAATTAAGCGTGTTCTGGTAGAAGTAGTAGCAAAAGAGATTGGAATTCCAATCCTCTGAAAGGTGATACAAACTAAAAGATTAAATATAGTGATATTATCAATATTCTTATGCATGGTACCAGTTATATGTGGAAGAGATTTTGATATTAGTCTAGTGCACTATATGAATTTCATTTACATGTGGAAGAGATATTGATATAAATGGTTCAGTGATCTACATGAACCCCAATGCATGAAAGCCAACAAAGACTCAAGCGTTAGTCTTATAATTCCCTGCATTACTTAAAGTTTTATTCTAATGATTCCCTAAAATGCTACCCTCTGCGAGGATGAGAAAGATGATGAATAGATGACCACCTGATGCTATGTGAATTGCTATTCATAGTTCTTTTCTCTTTTTTTCCTTAAAAAAAAAAAGTTGTGTTGCGATGTGCTGAACTCTAATCTCAATCTATTTATTCAGGCACCGACTATTTTAGGACATTTCCCCATGCTTGTTGAGGGGTATTATATTGGAAAACAACTCTAGGTTACTTAGGATTTGTTTTTCAGTCGTGAGTGTTATTCTGATATCTAAGAGTTCTATCATGTGTGAAAGAAAGAGTAATGAATATGTGAATCTCTTATGTAATATGTATATGTGGATCTTTTCTGTGATCTGAATCTTTCTCGTCACAAATTAGCAGAGCCGGCCCTAGACCAGGGCCACCAGGGCAATGGCCTAGGGCCCAAAAGCTTAGGGGGCACAAAACTAGGCCTAATTTGATATTACACCTATTAATCTGATTACGTTGATATTACATCTCTTAAAGTTTTTTTTGACACCAAAACTCTTAAGTTATTTCGAAATAGACCTCAATTGGGTCTAGTTTCAAAATGTTAAGGTTTAAGAGTAATATGAAATCAAGACTAAGTTGGGGACTTTATATCAAAAGATCCCAGAAAACAAAAGTTGTTATATTCTACTAATTGGAAAAAGCTTGTCACTAGTAATTCACAAAGAGGAGCTCATTTTGAAGAATGCCATTCTGAAGTTTTGGTTGGAAAAATTAAGGTCAGGTTGCTTTTTTTCTTTTTTACTCTAGAATTATTTCATATCCTGCTGATTTTCTTCTACATTAAAACTTGTTTGATGATATATTGTAAGGCTTTCATTATACATGTTGATTTATCGTGGATGTTAATGTGTCTTGGATGTTAATGTGTTATAATGAAATTCATGCTCTCAACGTGTTTGATCTATTCCCTCTGAAGCACGTGTCTTTGCACAGTCTACTAATATTTTCTACATTCGTCCTAGGCCTTTGAAAACCCAGGACCGGCCCTGCAAATTAGTGAACTATGTGCCGCTACTCGAGGACGTGAGACTAGTTATGATCCTTGTTAAAATTTCTCAATTTATGTTTATGCCCTAACAGGTTGTAACTGGGTCTTGAACCAAGGAGCTCTCATAACTTAACCGGTGTGTTTTACCATTAAGCTAGCTCTAAACAGCAATTCAAATTTTTAGATGCCCAAAAGTACTAGTTCTGATTGAGAAGCAGGCTCCCTAATTTGCAACGATTAGAAAGATGAGCAAAAACAAGTGACGCCTAGCAAGCTCAATCCATGAGTAAACTAAGTGACCTTAGCTTATGTGTTATCATGCTTTCTTTCTATGTGGGAGTTTGTGAGTTGATCAATCTCCATATTCATGGTGTGTAAGTAGATTTTGAATTAAAATTGTAGGTACATAGTATACTTGCTTTTACCAGTGGGAATCATCAAATGTATTAGAATTTAACTTTATTTTTATCTCACTTTTAAACCTTTTTAGGGTGATTGGCTTTGTTTGAGTTACAATTTATTTCGAGCTAGCTCGAGTGCAGAGCTTTATATTTCGAGCTTTAATGGAGTGCTCGATTTCCGCTTAATTTGAGTTTCGAATATTCGAGTTAGACTCGTGAAAACTTGAAAATATAAAAGAAACAAGTCAATTGCTTTCCTATCATGAGTTTGATTCAACTTGATAACACCTTCATTGTTATTAAAAAAAAAAAAGAAAAGAAAATAAACTTGAAGAATTATAATAAAGTTCTATTAAAATAAATTGAAAAACAATTTCATATATCCAAATCTCATAATTTGTACATAACTAATGATACATGCTCATAATTATTTGTGATTGATCGACACATGTACATCTAGACAAATAATATATTTTTTAAGTTTTCAGTCTTCTTAATTGCCATTATCTTGTTATTGATTAACACCTATACAATAACAGAGAAATATCGAGTTGAAGACTCGACAGCAGAAGTGTAGAAAATTTACCACTAGTAAGCAATTGAGACTAATCACCACACAACTAAAGAACACCAGATTTAACGTGGTTTAGTAAGAGTGCCTACGTCCAAGAGGAGGAGGAGAGAAACTTTATTGAAAATCAGAAAAGAAAATACAAGAGTTACAAGAAGATCTCTCTCACAACTCTCAATGGTTAAATTTCTCATAAACTCTTCTCTTGACTTGCCTTCAAAAGGCCACCCCCAAGGGGTTTATATAGGCCTTACGATAATTCTAGTCCAATTCAAACTTCAACAATCCAATCAGCACCGCCTCGGAGAAATAAGAAAACCCGAGTCCAATCCAAACTGAAAACAGAACCAGATTTGAAAATTGTCAAATCCCAACTCTAGTTGACTAATACTATGTATTACTCGACTATACCCTTTTATTAGTCGACTATTCTGACAAAATCCGAGAACCCCAACTTTCTGTTGGCTAGCACTAGTCGACTATACCCAAATATAAGTCGACTAGGTTAAATCATAAGTTGATTAATAGATTTATAAGTCGACTTATAACATGCAGAAGTCATGTTCATATCCATACTTTATCTCTAAAGCTTGTAACACCTCCACATGGACCTGTATTCTTCTCTAATGAATATGAGACACTCAAAATACTAACAATCTCTAGCTTGACTTATGTTCATTGTGCCCCTTCACAGAAATTAGAATCCGCTTCATTCACTGTGCTTTCTCCCCCCTTTTGTGTCCTCACATGGCTCCCTCCTAAGAGTCCGTTCTCCACCTTACTGTTTTCCATTGATTTGAATGAGAGAAATCTTTACAAGTAGTCGAAGAAAATGACAAGTAAAAAATAAGATCACAATAATTTTCTTCTAGAGTTTCTGGGGAAGTACACTGATGGAAGTTTGGTTAGCACGCGATTACTTTATTCCATTGACGATGCGAGTGGTTGAGTCTTCGAGTCTTCTACCTAAGGATTTCCTTCTCGCCTAATTCTAAGAATCCTTTGAGAAAGGAAGATCGTAAAAGTATTAGCACCCTGGAAGAGAAGCAAGGTTCTCTAAAAGAGCTTGAAAGCTTAGAGAACAATCTCTCGAAAAGATCAGCCAGAATCTTCAGCCTCTAGCCTTTGATGGGAAAAATTCAGCTCCGTGCCTTTCATTGAATGGGCTATTTATAGGATTTATAGGGTGTAATTGCTCCCTAAAAATTAGCAAATAGATTGAGTCAATCTAGCTTTACTTCTGAAGAATAACTTCGCTGTGAAGCTAAACACAGCTTCAGCGAAGCTAGAAACATGCGCGCGCGAAGTTAATCAGCCAGCTGGCATCGGGTTGTTGCACTAATCCCTTGATTTGCTCCAACTGATTAAGAGATTTTTTTGATTCTCTCAACTGATTTGAAGAGTAAAAAGATCACGATGATTAACTGACTGATTTGATCTTAATCACATTAATCTCGAGCTGAGATTTAATTGGTTAAAGATGACTATAAAAGCCGACAGCGGGTCTAAGCTTCAAGCGGAGCTGAAACATGAGCCCACATCGGAGCTAAAGGATAATTTGTTGCGAAGCTAGCACTGAGCTTGCAGCGAAGTTAGATAATGAGCCCACAACGGAGCTAAAAAATAGCTCTCAACAGAGTTACGAAGCTAAGAGATGAGCTAGCAGTGAAGCTATATGGGCTTGCTGTAAAGTTAAAATAGAGCTTGCAACGAAGATAGGAGTAGCCTCTTGGGCTTCTTCAGAAGACAACATTTGGCTCACTGTCTGCTTCACTGGATCAGTGAAATTTAAATCACTGTTTGTCAATCAGGAATGGTTAAGTCTTCAGCTTGTCTGTGACTTGTCTTTAGAAGTGTCGACAAGTTAGACATGGTGCGGACCGGTTGAAGTGTTGTCTGAAAGTTCGTCTTCTCGGAGTGTCAACAAAATCCTTTTCAAAGTTTTCGTGAATCTGCAATGAATTGGTACATATTTCGAAACACTTTGAACCTAAAACCTGAGACCTAACTTTTGACATTGTTTTAGGTCAGGAGATCCATCGGTTGCAAGTGTGCACTGAACTAGGTAACCAGACTGGCTTAACCTAGAAATTTCCTAAGGAAAGAGCCCTCAGCAAAGTGAGAAGATGAAGCTTCAGGCAAAGCCAAGGATAAGCTCTCAACGAGCTGAATAAAGCTTCAGGCGAAGCTAAGAATGAGCCCTCAGCGGAGCTGACATCTGAGCCCTCAGCGGAGCTATAAGTTAGCTTCGTGCGAAGCTAATAATGAGCTCACAGCGGAGCTAAAACAAGCCTCCATGCGAAGCTCAGGTTCACGTCTAAGCGAAGTTAAAATAACATCACTGTCTAGATTCTCGAACCTCCAACCATCATTTCAAATTTAATTTGAAACGACAGCTTGCACTCTTTTTGAGGAGGCGAAGCTAAAGACTCAGAGCTGAAGTCTATAAAAGCCAAACTTGACTATTTTTAAAGAAGTCTTCTCTTTCAAGAACTCGAGTTCTAAGACTTTTTCAAAGATTAAGTCTTTTCACCTCCTTCATCGAGAACTTCTCAGTTCTTCGCATAAAACTTAATGGCGCCTAAACAACGCGCTGGTAAAGAGATTGAGCCCTCTGCAGTGGCGGCACCGCCTGCTCCGGCCATGGAATGACCCATCGCGGGTAAGGAAAATCTCTTTTGCTTTAAAGATCTTTTGAGCTTTCAAAGCCAGTCTTGGTTGATTCACGGCGAATTTCAAGATATTCGCCAGATTCTGGTGAACTCAAGGAGTCGACCTCCCTTAATTTTGATCTTTTCAAATTTTAAGGAATTTATTTCCCTTTAATTTTGAGGATCAAAATCAGAAACCAAACAGTTTCTTTTTTAAGTTTCCGAGCAAAGCTAGTCTTTAGGGGCTTTCTGCATTCCCTTGGCTGATGCGGCGTTTGAGCTTTGAAGCAAAACTAAATGAAGGGCTCTGACTCCTTTGAATTCCCTCAAGGCAAAGTGCCTTTTGCCTTTTTGAGAGAAGTTAGCCCTTGAACTTTTTGCATTCTGTCAGGTGACAGAATGCGAAGGTGAGCTTCGCAGCGGAGTTGCGTTGTCCCTTGAATTTCCATGCGAAGTTAGCCCTTGGGGCTTTTTGCATCCTATCGTTGTGCAGAGTGCGAAGTTACGCCTTAAAATGAAGTTATTCTCACTTTGCTTTAGAAGCAAAGCTGAGTCTGGGTTAATTTCGCTCGGGGAGCGCAGCCATGCCTTGAACATTTTCTTCTTCTCTTTTAGCCAGAGACTAACATGTTCATTCTCAACTGTTTTGCAGTACATTATGCTCCTGATTTGTCCAATATTCTGTTTGAGTCTGTGAGGGGGATAGATGGGAACATCCACTTTCAGTTCGAGGGGCAGACCTCGTTGTTTAGTGAAGGAAGTACTCCCGAACGCAACGCCCTTTCTCGGGTGAGAATGAGCGGACCCTCAGGACGACCATGTCAACAGTCTTTTTTGAGGAGGAGAACCGTGTAATCCTCAGGAAGCCTGATTTTCTGTTTGAAGATGTGACACCAGACACAGATCAACAACTGCTCATCGGGGAAGGGCAGTGGATTTATACCCTGAAAGGGGATCGATACTGTAGACTGTCCAAAAATCACTGAGGATAAGTCATCAGAAAGCAGAGTTAATCATAGCCACTATCGCAGCACCAAGACGCGAGGGTCGAAACCCGCATCTTAACATCATTGCAGTAGCATCACTATAGTACCAAGACGCGGGGGTCAAAACCCGCGTCTCAATTTCACCACAATGACCAAGTCATAGAGCCCGAAGCCCGCGTCTCACATAAACCTTGACGCAGAACTTGAAGCTCACATTTTAACCAAATGCAAAGTTTAAGCGTTACCTCAATAGCTAAACGCGAGGCTTGAAGCCCATATTTCAACTACAGAGAAACCCTGTGTCTCAATTATAACTGCCCTCATTACTGGGTCAATTACTGCCCACGTAATGAGAGAGTTAACCCCCATTATGGAGTATTTTCAGTGGACAGTTTTACCCCCGAGACCCTTATAAATAGCTCAGTTCGCTATTGAGCAGAGAGGAACTTCTGGTGAAAAAGGTCGGACAAAATTCCTAACTGAGAAAGAGGAAAAAAAAAGAGTTCAACTCTTCTAACAACTTGCTCTATACAAGTTTGTTCTTGCCTATAGTCTCTTTGAGATTTTTGGTTTGACAGAAGCTGTGTTACTTCGTCCACCGTCCAAAGAGAAGATTCCCAAAAGATCGTGACGTTCACCCGGTCAACAAAAAACAAGAATCACTTTCCATCGCCACTGTTGGCTCAAGGTTACAATCACCCGGTTTTTGGGTTTTTAATGATTACAAAACATATATACTTATTTGTACTAATTATATTTTAGTGTTTAAGTATTTCAGGGTTCTAAGGATTCAAAAGATGTCTTCTTCCCTAAAGGAAGGTATTTTTGACTCAAGTTGACTCAATTCGGGATCAACGATTCAAGCTTTCAACTTTGCATATGGAGAAGCCCTAATTTGAAGATCTTGTAGTCACGTAGAACCATTGTAAGAATTAATTTATTAAAGAATGAAGTTATGATAAGTTGGCTCAAGAAAACACACACACTCTTTCATTTTTCAAAATACGGTTTTTGTTTTGGTTAGTTGGATTAGGTGCATGTCTTGATTGATATACATGTCTCTAAATATTTCATATTTTTACATTTAGTTTAAATCATGTATACCATCCCTTATAGCATGCGACTTAATTATCTAGCCATTTAAAAATATTTTAAAAATTCTCCAAAGTTTAAAATTTTTCCCATAATAAAAGTGTTTCAGGCCCAACGGTCGACCGGACGGTCGACCGGATCTATTTCAGGCCTGATTGGTCGACCGCACCGGTCGACCGGGCCTTGTGGCATTGGCGTGCACATTTGTGCACGTCTGCCGGTCGACCGGACCGGTCGACCGACTGACTGACCCTTGCTCTCGGGTTTTGTCGGTCGACCAGGCCAGTCGACCGACAGAACAAACTATTGTTTTTATTTAGCCTGCGGTCGACCGACCGGTCGACGGAGTCCAATGGCTAGTTTACCAGATAGACTGCCGGTCGACCAGGCCGGTCGATCGACAACCGCCAGCAGCCCCCAACGGCTAGTTTCTTGAAAACTGTTTTCTAGATTTGATTTTGATATTTCTTTCAGCTATCTCTGAATTTCTTGGAGCTATTTCCTGACCTATTAAACTAGTTTTAAAGATGAAAAGATCTCTTCTAATCCCTATAGATAGATGGCATTGGTCCATTGTTAAATTCAAGAAAAATCCCTATTGTTTTGAGTTTCAAAAGAAAAGAAAAGTTTTCAAAGCTCTCTCTTCCTAAGTGCATTCTTGGTTAAAGTTTTTTAGTGGTTTTCAAGCTCTCTTTACTTTCTTTACAACTGAATTTTTCTCACTTCACTTCTTGAGGCAAAAATCATTCCCATTCTATAAGGAGTTGTAAGAGAGAAGTTTGTGGTCTTTTTGATCACGTGTTACTTGTATTTTCTTTGTGTTAAGATCCCTCTTGTGTAGAGGTTAGATTGGTAGGAGTTCGGTAATCCGGTCTTGTGTAGACCTCTTGTAATTCTCTTTGCGGATTTAGTGAAAATCCTTCACGGTGGGGGAGGCGGGGACGTAAAGCGGTGGCTCGAACCTCGAAACAAATTACTTGTGTTTGCGATTGGTTTCTTTATTGCTTTTCATTTACATTTTTTTGTGATACCTCTTACTTGCACTTCATTATTGCTCCCATTTCATTCACTTGCATTTTTCGATTTTACTCATCTCAACAAGAAAGCAATTACGCACCTCAACTCATAATTTAGAGGAATCAAAGAGGAGAAGTTCTAGAGCCCTTCACGGGGAATTCGGCTTCAATTTCTTATTTTGAGTGACCGGTTGCATCATACATACATACTTGTTTAAAAAGATCATTAGATTAGCATTAACACCTATTCACCCCCTCTAGGTGTTTTTCAATTGGTATCAGAGCTTTGGTCTCTAGGCTCTTGGCTTAACAACCTTAGAGAGATCCTATATTGCTAATCACTCTATCCATTTTTCATCCTCATACACTTAGTAAAAATGGCCGAAGGAATTAAGACCCCACCCAAGTTTGATGGCCTTAACTTTCCCATATGGAAGGTTAAGATGACTGTGTTTTTGCAATCCTTAGGGAGCCGGGTTGCAAAGGCGGTGACCAAACCTTTTAGTGCACCCCTTGGTGATGAGGACACTTGGTCCGATATTGCCACGAAAGAGTTTGACGCTAATGCTAGGGCACACTATGCCTTGCTTCAAGCTCTTAATGATGATGATATTTCTAGAGTCATTCATTGCAAATCCGCACATGAGATTTGGACTCACTTGTCACTCATGAGGGAACCTCACAAGTAAAGAGGGCAAAAATCGACCTTCTTCGTTCCCAATATGAAAACTTTTCTATGCAAGAGAATGAAACCATAAATGATATGGTTACTAAGTTTACAAAGATTACTAATGGACTTTCTTCTTTAGGTGACGGCATTGACAACGACCAAAAAGTGAGGAAGATCATCTGATACTCCCTCCATCTTGGGAAGTCAAAGCCACAACTTTGAAGGAGCTCAATGACAAGGAAGAAATGGAGCTTATCAGTCTCATTGGAAATCTCAAGACCCATGAGATGGAAAGAAAAACAAGAAAAGAGATGGCTCCTTCCAAGAAGAAAGCTATTGCTTTCAAGAGCTCTTCCACCTACTCCAACGAGGATGATGATGAAGAGGATGATGAAGATCTTTCTCTTCTTGTAAAGAACGTTCGGAGAATGTACAACAAGGCAAAGTTTCAACATAGAAGGAGATGGCAAGGTAAAGAAGAGAAGAAAATCATTTGCTTCAATTGCCGGAAGCTGGGTCACATTGTTGCGGAATGTCCGAAAAATAAAGGCAAACCCTCCACCTCTAAGAAGCCATATAAAAGAAAGCTTTAAGGCTACTTGGCATTTGGAGAGTGAATCAGATGAGGCAGTCGACACCGCCAACATGTGCTTCATGGCAAATGAAAGCACAAGCAAGGTAACTCCCGATACATCCATTGATTGTGAACTATCTATAGATGAACTAAGAGAAACTTTTAAAGAACTATCTCATAACTATGATTTTTTCAAAAAAAATACTTGAAAATGAAAAAGGAAAATGAATCACTCAACCATAAAGTTTTCATTCTTACAAAAGAAAAGATGAATTGTGTTCAACTCTATCTTCTACTCAAAAGAATTTTGATGGCTATAAATTTTCTTGCAAAGGTAAATTTTCACAAATTGATGAAAACGAGATTTCCTTGCTAAAGAAAAAAATTGATTCATTAGGAGTAGTTTTGAAGAAATGTGAATTTGATAAAACTAGACTAGAGGCTATGCTTTCTAAGAAACATGTCCCTAAGAAACATTCACATGCTACTTTTCATAAATCACAACCTTTATATCATGTCAAACACCCTAAACATGCCCACACTCCACACACTAATCATGCATTCATGTATGGTAAAGTTTTTTCATGCACATATTGTGGCCGTAAAGGTCATTTGGTTAAATTTTACTATGATAGGATTAATGCATGGCATAATGATGTTTAGGTTCGGAATACTAACATTCAAGGACCCAAGAAAGTTTGGGTACCAAATTCAACAAATTTGTTAAATGATGTAGGTACATTTCAAAGCTCAATGACGTAAGGAGTTGTGGTATCTTGATAGTGGTTGCTCAAGGCACATGACTTGGGATATCAACAACTTTACAACCCTATCAAGATACCATGAAGGTGGCACCGTCACCTTCGGAGATGACGCCAAAGGAATGATCATTGGTATTGGTAATGTTAAACTTGATACATCTCCTTTAATAGAAAATGTTATTTTAGTTGATGGCCTCAAGCATAATCTCTTGAGTGTTAGTCAACTTTGTGATAAAGGTTTTAATATTATTTTTGATAACCTAGCATGTAATGTTATTGATAGACAATCCAATACATGTATATTTTCTGGATTTCGTGAAAATAATGTATGCATGATCGACATGTCTAATATGCTATGCAATGCTACTTGTTTGAAAGCCCTCGATGATGACTCTTGGTTGTGGCATAGGAGATTAGGTCACTTTCTTTTGACCATCTATCTAGATTAAACAACAAGAAAATAGTGAAAGGTATTCCTTACTTGAAATTTGAAAAGGACCGCATTTGCGATGCGTGCCAACTTGGGAAACAAATCAAGTCCTCTTTCAAGTCATTAAGGATATCATGACATCACGACCTTTGGAGTTGATCCATATGGATTTGTTTGGTCCTACCCAAACTAAAAGTCTAAGTGGGAATCGTTTTACTTTCGTTTTAGTTGATGATTTCTCTCGTTTTACTTGAGTTTTCTTTTTAGAACACAAAATCAAGCATTTTCATAATTTCAAACCTTTAAGAAAATAGTTGAAAAGGAAAAAGATTCTTCTATTTTAAGAATAAGAAGTAATAGAGGTGGTGAATTCAATAACCAACCCTTTACCACTTTTTGCGAAGAACATGGAATTAAACATGAACTATCTTGTCCTAGAACTCCACAATAAAATGGAGTCGTTGAGAGGAAAAATCGTACATTACGAGAGATGGCTAGGACAATGATAAATGAGTACGGTCTCCCTCATTATCTATGGGCCGAGGCCATTAACACATCTTACTACATATCAGATAGGGTTTTCTTATGCAAAACACCTCTAAAATATCTTTTGAGATTTATTTTTTAAGAAAACTAAATGTTTCATACATTAAAGTTTTTGGTTGTAAATGTTTTGTTTTGAATACTAAAGATAATTTAGGTAAATTTGATGCAAAATCATATGAAGCAATTTTGTTGGTTATTCTAACACTAGTAAAGCTTATAGAGTTTTCAATAAGTCATCCTTGACTATTGAAGAATCTATACATATAGAGTTTGAGGAATCTAATGTGTTTGTTGAGAATGTTGTAAAATAGATTCCCTAAATGAAGACATGGAGAAAATTTCTTTGAAGGACTCACCTACTCTTGAAGACATGCCAAAAGGTGATGAAGAAAATGAAGTTCAAGAAGTTGAAGTGGAGACTGCTCAACCACTTCTAAAAGATTAGAGATTCAATCCACATCATCCCAAGGATCTTATTATAGGTGAAGTATCAAAAGGGGTAACTACTCGCTCTAAACTTCATGATCTTTGTGGGCACTATGCATTTATTTCTCATTTTGAATCAAAAAACATCCTCGAAGCCGAGGGCGACTCATATTGGTTGCTTGCCATGCAAGAGGAGCTCAATCAATTTGAGCGCAACCAAGTTTGGCATTGTTCATAGGCCCCACGATAGACCAACAATTGGTACTAAGTGGATCTTTAAGAACAAGTTAGATGAGTCAGAAAATGTTGTTAGGAATAAAGCTAGGTTAGTTGCCCAAGGTTACACTCAACTCGAAGGTATCGATTTTGAGAAAACTTTTGCACCCGTAGCACGGCTTGAAGCCATACGGATGACACTTGCATTTGCTTCATATAAAGATTTTAAACTTTTTCAAATGGATGTAAAAAGTATTTTCTTAAATGGATTTATTGAAGAGGAGGTGTATGTTGAATAATCCCGCGGGTTTGTTGATCCTACACATCCGGATTTTGTTTTCAAACTAGACAAAACTCTTTATGGTTTAAAACAAGCCCCTAGGGCTTGATATGAAAGACTTTCTTTCTTATTTCTTATTTCTAATGGTTTTAATAAAGGAAAAATAGATACTACCTTGTTTACCAAACATGTTGATAATGATATAATTATAGTTCAAATATATGTTGATGATATCATATTTGGTTCTACTAATGAAAATCTTTGCAAAGCTTTTGAATCATGCATGAAGGAAGAATTTGAGATGTCTAGGATGGGCGAGCTTAACTACTTCCTTGGTCTCCAAATCAAGCAAAGGAAAGATGGGATTTTCATCAATCAAGTCAACTACACGAAGGAACTTATTAAGAGATTTGGGCTAGAAGGGGCTAAGACAAGCAAAACTCCTATGGATACCACCACAAAGCTTGATAAGGATGAACAAGGTACAAATGTAGACATTAAACTTTATCGTAGTATGATTGGTAGCTTGTTGTATTTAACGGCTAGTAGGCCGGACATTATGTTTTGTGTATATCTTTGTGCTCGATTTCAATCGTGTCCTAAAGAGTCCCATTTGATTGTGGTAAAACACATTATTAGATACCTCAAGGGCACAATTGAAATGGGTTTATAGTATTCGAAGACCGGACAATTTTTCATGACGAGTTTTTCGGATGCCGACTATGAGGTTGTAGAGTGGATAGGAAGAGTACTAGTGGAACATGTCAATTTCTCAGTAATTATCTTATTTCATGGTCTTACAAGAAATAAATTCCGTAGCCCTCTCAACCGCCGAGGCGGAGTATGTTGTGCGGCGGGGGCTTATTGTGCACAAGTCCTTTGGATGAAACATACTCTCCTTGACTTTGATTTGCATTATGACCATATTAAATATTTTGTGATAATACTAGTACTATTCATATGACTAAAAATATAAATCAACATAGTAAGACCAAGCACATTGACATTCGGTATCACTTTCTTAGAGATCATTATGAGAAAGGTGATATTGACATTGATTATGTTTTTACTGATTTTCAACTTGCCGATATATTTACAAAACCACTAGACTATACTAGATTTTCTTTTATTTGTGGTGAATTGAATGTTTGTGTTATGGAATCATGAAATTTTTTTTAACAATATTTACCCTTTTTGATGTATGACAAAAAGGAGGAGAAAAAATTTTGTGTTTTGAGTTATGTATTTTGATTATGAGTTTTGAGTTTTGAGTTATGAGTTTTGAGTAATGTGTTTTTATGTTTTGAGTTATATGTTTTGAATTCTTATGTCTTTCTTATGCCAAGTTCTTATTTTTACTTTTCATTCATGTATATAGCCATTCATATATATAGCATGATTTGAGGGGGAGCCTCCAAGCTCCTTTTCCATTTTTTTCAATTTTTTGTTAATAACTATGTGTTTGTCATCTCAAAAAGGGGGAGATTGTTAGCCCAAGGTTACAATCACCCGATTTTTGGGTTTTTGATGATTACAAAACATATATAGTTTTTTGTATTAATCATATTTTAGTGTTTAAGTGTGTTTCAGGGTTCTAAAGATTCAAAATGTCTTCTTCCCTAAAGGAAGGTATTTTTGACTCAAGTTGACTAATTTCGGGATCAAGGATTCAAGCTTTCAACATTACATATGGAGAAGCCCTAATTTGAAGATCTTGTAGTCACCTAGAACCATTGTAAGAATTAATTTATTAAGAATGAGGTTATGATAAGTTGGCTCAAGAAAACACACACACACTCTTTCATTTTTAAAATACGGTTTTTTGTTTTGGTTAGTTGGATTAGGTGCATGTCTTGATTGATATACATGTCTCTAAATATTTCATTTTTACATCTAGTTTAAATCATGTATACCATCCCTTATAGCATGCTACTTAATTATCTAGCCATTTAAAAATATTTGAAAAATTCTCCAAAGTTCAAAATTTTTCCCATAATAAAACTGTTTCAGGCCCAACGGTCGACCGGGCGGTCGACCGGATCTATTTCAGGCTTGATCGTCGACCGCACCGGTCGACCGAGCCTTGTGGCATTGGCGTGCACGTTTGTGCACGTCTGCCGGTCGACCCGGATTGGTCGACCGACTGACTGACCCTTACTCTTGGGTTTTGTCGGTCGACCGACAGAACAAACTATTGTTTTTTGTTTAGCCTACGGTCGACCGACCGGTCGACCGAGTCCAATGGCTAGTTTGCTAGATAAACTGCCGGTCAACAGGGCCAGTTGACCGACATCCGCCAGCAGCCCCCAACGGCTAGTTTCTTGAAAACTGTTTTCTGGATTTGATTTTGATGTTTCTTTCAGCTCTCTCTGAATTTCTTGGAGCTATTTCCTGACCTATTAACCTAGTTTTAATGATGAAAAGATCTCTTCTAATCCCTATAAATAGATGGCATTGGTCCTTGTTAAATTCAAGAAAAAATCCCTATTGTTTTGAGTTTCAAAAGAAAAGAAAAGTTTTCAAAGCTCTCTCTTCCTAAGTGCATTATTGGTTAAAGTTTTTCAGTGGTTTTCAAGCTCTCTTACTTTCTTTACAACTGAATTTTTCTCACTTCACTTCTTGAGGCAAAATCATTCTCATTCTATAAGGGTTGTAAGAGAGAAGTTTGTGGTCTTTTTTATCACCGTGTTAATTGTATTTTCTTTGTGTTGAGATCCCTCTTGTGTAGAGGTTAGATTGGTGGGAGTTCGGTACTCCGGTCTTGTGTAGACCTCTTGTAATTTCTTTTGTGAATTTAGTGAAAATCCTTCACAGTGGTGGAGGCGGGGACGTAGAGCGGTGGCTCGAACCTCGAAACATTACTTGTGTTTGCGATTGGTTTCCTTATTGCTTTTCATTACTTTACATTTTTTTGTGATACCTCTTGCTTGCACTTCATTATTGCTCCCATTTCATTCACTTGCATTTTTCGATTTTTACTCATTTCAACAAGAAAGTAATTACGCGCCTCAACTCATAATCTAGAGGAATCAAAGAGGATAAGTTCTAGAGCCCTTCACGGGAAATTCGGCTTCAATTTCTTATTTTGAGTGACCGGTTGCATCATACATACTAATTGTTTAAAAAGATTATTAGATTAGCATTAACACCTCATTCACCCCCTCTAGGTGTTTTTCAGCCACATCAAGAACCCAGCACTAAATAAAGGAAAGATTTGAGCTTGAATATCTTCCCTCTCTTGCAATCGGAGTATTGATCCGTTGTAATTTTTCATTGATTCAAGGAAATTTTACACGAATTCTCCCGCCCAAACAAAAGATGGCAACTCCACTGGGGACTACTTTCTCTACTGATGAGCAAGTCATGACATAAGGTGACTCAGCTACATGGGAAAAACGATCGAATCGCTTGTCGTTGTGTTCGACCAATCAAAGTACGAAGAGTTCCTCTCTTCCTGCTCTAAGAGCCCTAGGACACGGCAGTACTGCAAGGTCCCTTCAGGGACCCATTCTCGGATCCCTTCAGAGACTCATCCGAACGTGACTGGCGCGAAGAGTGTCGTGGCTAATCGCGTCACATTTAAGGCTCGCGTCAACATCTCCCACGAGACCCGCGAGGTTCAGCCCACTCACACCGTCCTCTTCCTCAGCTCCAGGTTACCTAGGGTTCCCAACAACCTGTACGGTGTAACCGGAATACTGAACGTCGACAGAGACGACGCGCGCATCAACTACAGACGCAAGAAGTTAAATAACTATCTGTCCAGCAAACTGCCCAACAGATAAAGAACGCGAAGCTTAAGCCCGCGTCTCTTCTGAAGTACGTCAGACGCGCGAAGTCCACATTTGGAGACCTAAACACGAAGCTCAGAAGGCCTACGTTTCTGGAGCTTCACTTCTCAAACGCGACGTTCAGCAACTGAGGTTCGTGCCTCTCCTCAGAGACACGAGACCCGCGTCTCTACAACTAAATGCAGGACCCAGAATGCTTGCGTTTCTCAAGTGTCGTTAGCCAGATGCAATAATCAGCAACGCGAGGTTCGTGTCTCTTCTCAGCAGAGGCGCGAGACCCGCATTTCAAAGCCAAAACGCGAGAGCAGCGCCTGTTCTACACAATGTAAGGTCCGCGTTTCTGAACCATGCGTTTCAGTTTCGCGACGCAAGGATAGCTCTCAGAAGTTGAAAAGCCATCGGAAACCCGAGGCTAATCTCTTCAGTCCTCCTCCGACGGATTTAAGAGATTACTTGATAAAGAAAAGGAGCGCTAATCAGATCACTTCATCTTATTACTGTGAACGGCTCATCACGACAATACTCTCTAGATACCGCTGCAGCTCACATGTAAGCAAGCAATTGGTATTCAGAGGATTGACCTCAACCTCCCGATCAGCCAAGAGGCGTCGCTCTCACAGAAGGGGAGCTTTCTCTGACATGGAGTACCCTAAAGTCACTGCAAACATGGCAAGCAAAAGTAGGAAAAATAACCTGCAGTCAGCTCTGACTAGTCTGATACAGAACCAGAAGGAGTGTACTAGCATACTCGCACTCGGACTGGTGCAGTATCCCCGATTGACTACAGTGCCCTAGCCTAGGGCATTGAAGTAAGGGAATCACACTCTGCCATCGCAGAATCACAGGCCTCGAACTCTTCTATAGATAAGGAAGTCTTTGCATGCATGACAAACACTCCCGAAGAGACGACCAGGCGCTTAGAACAGCAAGCCCAGGTCTAGAGGGAACAATTCAATATGATTCACGCCCAACAAGAATCTATCGATACCCTCAAGCAAATGCTTACACAATTGCTTGAAGACAAGAGGAAGTCAACTGACAAAGCTTCTTCTAAGAGGTCTAATGGCAAACGAGAAAAGGGAGAAAGCTCATCGTGCATATCGAGGAGAAGGGGCAATCCAATTCCGAGTCGTCTAAATCCTCATCTAAGAGGAAGGCAATCCAGAGAATGGGGGTACTCATTCTAAACAATGAATCAATTGGAACAGCGTCTGGAAGCCCTTACAACTAGAAAGGCCTTCAAAAAGCAGGAGTGGTCCGGCCATATCCGGCCGGGTGAGACCTTGTTCCATACCCTCCCAAATTCAAAGCTCCGACCCTACAGGCTTTCGACGGCAAAGGGTCACTGAACCAACACATTCACTACTTCAAGTCTCCAACGAGAAATGTAGTAGATAATGATGTCATCTTGGCGCGTTTGTTCATTGGCACTCTAAAAGGGCTTGCCTTTTGAATGGTTCATGAAACTATCAGAGGGCTCCATAAAAAACTGGGGTGATTTGGAGAAGCTCTTCCTGACACGCATCTTTGAAGATGACTCGGAGATTACAATGCCCCTCTCCTGACAACGAAGTAGCGAAAGGGAGAGTCCGTCAAAGCATTTGTGAAAAGATTTCAGAATATGGCACTCCGATGTCCTAGCGTTATGACCCAAGCCACCCTAGTGAAACATACCGCCACAATTTGCAAACTTCGCTCCTAACCCAGATAAGGGTTGCTGCAAGCTGCCCCTGAAGCAATTGGTCCAACAAGGTGAACAGGCTGAAGAAATTTGTCGCCAGGGTTAGGGCGGAAGCAAACAAGCCCAGACCCAAAAAGTCGACAAGACGCGCGCCAGAAGTATCTTTTCAATCAAAGAGGAAGGGTACATTGGCGACCGAGACAAAATCCCCCATCAAACCTCAGTTGGCCAGGGGTTTTAGTTCTTCAAGTTAGCCACGCGCCAAACAAGTACTCTTTCAAGGATGAACACGTCGATACGTTGTTCTAGTTGCTCAACAAGAGCAACAGATTGAAGCTTCCTGAAGCTAGACGTCCGAGGAGGTCGGCAAGTCCGATAATCCCAACTACTGCATGTATCATAGGATGCTAGGGAACCCCACTAAGAGCTTTTATATCTTCAAAGATATTCTTCAAGCTCTAATTGATGCAGAAGTGCTAAAGCTCCGTCCAGAACAGAAGAAAGTAACGGCTAATATGACATCATTTCTTCAGTTTAGAAACCAGCCTCCAGTACCAGCTGGAGTAGTTCCCATCCCTAAAGGGGAACTAAGGATGATCAATACGGACCTGCATCACCAGCAGGAGAAAGGTCTTGTACCTATCCCCAACCTCAGGGAGAAATTATGTAGGTTCATCCCTACCTTGTGGATGGCCAACAGTGGACTACTGTTACTAACAGAAAATCCAAAGGCAAAGTAAAAGCTTTCATCCTACAATGTGGTGTGCCTTCTTCACGGGAAGTAGAAACCGATGTTCCCTTACTAACCGATTCGGAGGAGGAAACAATCGTCTTTGCTGCAGAACTTAATAAATCGCTCATGGTCGAAACTTATTTGGGTCATCATATTTAAAGAAGTATGATGAATGGCGGAAAGCCCTCCTAAACCTACTGCAGAGCCAACCCAGCCCTCCGCAAAGCCATCTGTGGAGAATCAGAGAGAGCTTCAGTTTTTAAAGGCTCTCCCAAAGAACAACGCAGAAGAATCTCCAACACCTTACCGCTTTACGTCCTGGCCCAACTGGCCAATATCCTGGCCCAGGACCACCCTTTATGAGCTCCTGAGACTATCAAAGTCAACAAGAGAAGCTCTAAGGGAAGCCCTAACTGATGCTGAGGTCTTCATGGTCCAGATCTTGGCTGGACCAGGAGGAAGATAACTGTCTCCATGCCTCTCAAAATGCCCCCTGCATCACCTTCACGTCAAATGACATGCAGGTCAAGGGGAAAACACATGATCGGTCCCTGTACTTCAAAGGGTACATTGGATCGTCTGAAGTGAGCTGTATTCAGGTAGATCTAGGATCCGTATTGAGCATCATGTCTCGTCGGGTCATGCAGCACTCAGGGATCCCCCCCCCGCTTTTTGAGCGCCACCCAACTACCATCTATGGTTTCAACGTCAATGGTACGCGCCCAATGGGGAAGATCAAGCTCAATGCCAGATTGGGGATCTAAGATCTGAAGTCACATGCTATGTAATCGACGTTGACATTTCATACAATTTGCTGCTTGGACACCGTGGATTCATCGTAATTCCTCATCTCCCCTCCACTCTCCATCAAGTCATGAAGTACATCGACAGAAGTGAAAAAGTCCGAACATTGATTGCCGAAAGGCATCCATTCAAGGGGTAGAGAATTATTTCACGGACTCCCTACTATATCAGGATTTCTGGAGATGAACAAAATCCACAGCCAGAGGAACCAGACTCTGGTAATGAAGTTGACACTAAGCCAGAGGCGGAAGAAGAGTGCATGTGGGAATTAAATCCACTTGTAATGAGCATTAATAAGCTCGATGTTAATAACACCGCCGATGAAGCAGGCGAGTGTATATTATGAAGAGCTGAATTTGGCTTATTTTTCTATGTTTGCTTCTAATTCAGTGTCGTCAGACACTATACCGAGGTGCATAATAACCCCTAGTCGGCAATAGATGCTCTGACATCATTGCATGTACCGTGAAGTCATCCCTCAAAACGTACAAAGATGTCGGTGATGCGCAATAATCAGTATTCATGGTCCCAGTAAGACGCAAAGGCTAAAAACTAATTCTTTTCAGAAGAATTAAGTCTGAATTGATGTCTCGCAAAGATTCAGAAAGTGAAAATGAATCCCTTTAGTCTCTCATTATGAGCAAAATGTACTTAGAATGATGGAAATATAGGGTATGGTCTACAAATGGTCCTAACTTGAACTTCGATAAAGAAAGAAGAACACTACTTCGATCTTCATTCCGAAGAGAAGACCCCTAATTATTATTATCGAACTCGCAGGGAGTTGGGCTATGTATCAACTCTGATCTCACCGGCCTCTGAGTCAGAAGAGTCTTATCCATAATCCTCGTCGGCACATCATCGGGGAGTCAGATGTTAATGTCGGCAACATTTTAAGAGAACTTTCAGTAAATATGACTTCAATAAGTCACTTGGAAGATGGAGATGAAGAAATGATCCATCGGATACAGATCCTTAGATCAACACCTAAACTCTCTGGGATATTCACTTTGAACAACACAAATCCCCCACGGAAGATAAGGTCACCTAGATTAATCTGGGGGATGAGCTAACCCTAAGCTCATCTTTATCAGTGAAAGCTTATCACCCTCTGAGAAGAAGATCTAATCTCTCTCGTACGGAAGTTGTTGGCCCAAAGGTTACAATCACCCGTGTTTAGTGTGTTTTGATGATTACAAAACATATTAGTTATTTGTACTAATAAAGTTTGTTGTTTAAGTATGTTTCAGGTTCTAACCAACTAGAAGGGTTCTTCCCTAAAGAAAAGTGTTTTGGACTCAAGTCAACTCAAATTGGGCTCAAGAATCAAGTATTGAAGACCTTATGATGAAAGCCCTCTTGAAGCACTGTAGTACTTAGAATCAATGTAAGAATAGATTGTTAAAGTTTGAGTTTTGAAAATTGGCTCTAGGATACACTCACCATTTTTGTATTTCAGTTTTCATGGTCAAAACTTTTGTTTTATGCCTTAGTAAATATATATACATGACCCTAAGTTTTACAAATAAAATATCATATTTAGATCATGTATGTATACTCTTTCCAGCATATTACTTAGCTTTCCTTTCTTCAAAACATTTTTTTACAAAATTTTTCAACTTCAAAAATCCTGCTGTTTTTTCCTGTTTCAGGCTGACCGGCCGACCGGCAACGGTCGACCGACGCCAGTGCCAGGACGTGCACGTTTGTGCACGTCTGTCGGCCCGACCGCCCAGGTCGACCGACTGTAACAGTTGCTCTGTTGCTCTCGGGTTTTTCTGGTCGACCGCCCGAAGAAAACTGTGTTTTCTCTTAGAGAACGGTCGACCGGACCGGTCGACCCGAGCCCAACGGCTCTTTGCCAGCAGAGCTGGCGGCTGACCGCCCGTCGACCGCCAGGCCTGCAAAAGCCCAACGGCTCTTTCCTCTTTTGTGCAATTCTGAAATCTATCTTTTTAATCTGTTTTGGCAGACTTTTTCTGAGGTTTTGGAGATCTTTTTCAGAGCAAATAAGCTTAAAATAAATTATTTTTACCTATTTCTCTCCTATAAATAGAGGAGAAGAGTCTCTTGCAAAGCACCAAGAAAAATCCTCAAGTTTTCATAGTTTTTCAAAAAAGAAAGAAAGTGTTTAGCTCTTCATTTCCTACTCTTTCTTGAGCTTATTTTCAGTTGTGTTCTCTAGCAAAAATCATCTCTACACTGAGTTTTCTCACTACACTTCTTAGAGCCAAAATCCCTTACTCATTCTATAAGGAGTTGTAAAAGAGTGATATTGTAAAGAGTTTAAGTGATCTTGTTGTGATCACTTTGGTTTACTTGTTCCTCTTCTTGTTCTTGTGGAGACACCTCTTCGGTAGAGGTTATTGTACTTGTGAGCTCGGTGCTCGGGTCTTCGTAGACCGTTGTAATCGTCCTCGGTGGATAGTGGAAACCCTTCACGGAGGTGAAGGCGGGGAGTAGAGCGGTGGCTCGAACCTCGAAACAAATACTTGTGTTTTGCGATTGTCTTTTACTCTTGCTCTCTATTTGCTTTACTTTCATTGCTCTCTATTACTTATTGTTTCAAATATTTTTGCTTCTCTACTTGTGATATATGTGTGCTCTTCATCATTGTCTATTATTCATTCATTGATATTTTGTCGATCAATTCTCATACAACAGGTTGCATTGCGCACCTCTAACTCATTCAAGGGGAATTGGGGGAAGGAGTTCAGACCTCTCACGGGGTATTCGGCTCTTAGTCTTTGTTTGAGAGATCGTTGCATCATTCATCCTCTTAATTTTAAAAAGATTGTTAGATTAGCAATTACCCTATTCCCCCCCCTCTAGGTGTTTTTCAGAAGTATTAGATGTTTTCGCTTGGAATTACGAGGACATGTCCGTGCTTGATACTAAAGTGGCTATGCATCGCCTTAACATTATTTCGAACGCGAAACCAGTCAACAACAGCAACGACGTTTCCGTTTGAAATAATGGAAGCAATCCAGTCGGAAATCAAAAAGCTTATAGACTCTGGCTTCATCAGGGGGAACAACACCCCGATTGGGTAGCCAATATGTCCCCGTTACTAAGAAAAATGAGAAGATTCAGGTTTATATTGAATTTCATGATCTAAATGAGGCCTGTCTAAGATGAATTCCCTCTCCCCATCACGGGTGTCATGATCGCAGTACGCGCAGGTTAATCAAATCAAAATGTACCCTGATGATGAAAAACATACTTCTTTCAAAATATCACTGTGGGTATATTGCTATACTATCATGCCCTTTGAATTAAAGAATGCGAGAGCAATGTATCGAGGGCTATGAATGCAATTTTTTCACGAGCACATGCGTAAAACAGTGGAATGCTACGTCGACGACATTGCAGTAAAAAGTCGCACCAAAGGCGATCACATAGCAGAACTGGAGACGGTATTTGATATCATGCGGGCGCATCAGCTGAAAATGAATCCCACCAAATCCTTCCTGGGGTAGCCAGTGGTAAATTCCTAAGATTTATGGTGACATCCAAAGGAATCCACCTCAATCCAGAGAAAGTCCGTGCTGTCCAAGAAATGCAGCCTCCAAGAAATCTTAGAGATCTTAAAGGGTTGAAAGGGCGATTAGCATACATCCGGAGATTTATTTCAAATCTCTCAGGGAGATGCCAACCCTTCACCAATTATTGAAGAAGGGTATCTCATTCATTTGATGATGCTTGCCATAAGCGTTCGAGAAAAAACAATTGAACGATACTCATGCAACCACCCATCCTTATAGGCTCCAGTTTCAGGAAAACCTTTCCTGATATATGTTCGAGTGATGGATCATTTTTAGGAGCTTTGCTAGCCCAGAATAATGAGTAAGGACATGAGCAGGCAATCTACTATCTGAGTAGAACTCTGATCGGAGCCGAACATCGGTACAACTCGATCGAAAAGAATGTTTGGCGTTGGTGTTTGCGGTCCCAAAATGCGACATTACCTGGTAGGTCAAACCATACACATCATATCAAAGTCAATCCTTAAGGTTGCTTATGACAAAGCCATTGTCATTAAATGGTAATGGCCTATATTGCTCTCCCAGTATGAGATGCAATTTTTACTACAAAACGTCGTGAAGGGATAGGTGATGGTGGATTTTCTAGCTGAGTATCCAGATCTGAGAGCGACCAAACTTTATAAGGATCTCCCAGACGAGGTTGCTGAAGTTTGTCTGACTCAGACTTCTTTCGAAGGACAGGTGTGGCAACTTTTCTTCGACGGTGCATCAAGAATAGGTCCACGAGGGAATGTCGTAGCAGGAGTGGGAATAGTCCTTGTCTCCCTACAGAACTACGTAATCTCGTGCATTCTCATTAACTGAGCCATGTTCCCAATAGTAGCAGAATACAATGCTCTCTTGATCGAATGCAAATCACCGATGAGATTGACGTTAAAAATCTCGAAGCATACGGTGACTCTAAACTCATCGTTAACCAAGTTCACGGGGAGTATACAAAATCAGACATGAAGACTTAGTATCCTATTACAACGTAACTATTCACATGGTCGGGAGATTAAAAACATTTTCATCGATCATGTGCCTCGCTAGCAAATGCGCATACAGATTACTGGCATCTCTCACTGCTTCCTTAGCTCTTCCAGCTAGAGTAGTAGAGAAAATACTCATCTACAGCCATGACTGTAATACCCAAGATTCGCTTTTTGAAGATCACCAACCCGACAGGAGATTTTCAAGCTAAAAAAGCTTTAGAGACTTCAACAGGTCCAGAGCCCAGGATTTGCAATTTCTGTACATCGACTATGCATTATATGACATCTTGCTTGGGGATCCCAAAGAGGCGCTGTCATTAGAAGGAAAGCCCATAAATTCTACTATAATGCGATCACGCGAACACTGTATCGCCGATCGCATGATGGAATCCTCCTCCGTTATTTGTCACAAAGGAGGCACAAGAAGTACTCAAAGAACGCATGACGGCTTGTGTGGCGCTCATCAGCCTAGTCTGAAGCTTGGAGATCGACTCTGAAGACTGAGATATTATTGACCTAAGATGATCCCTGACGCTATCACTTACGCAAATAATGTCACGCCTGTCAAGTCCATGGTGACTTTATCCATCAAGCACCAGGATATCTTCGCTTTACAACCTTAACTTAGCCATTTGAGATGTGGAGAATGGACGTGGTTGGCCCTATCAGCCCACCTTCATCCAAGGATATTGGTTCATCTTAGCTATAACTGACTATTTCTCTAAATGGGCTGAAGCTATTCCCTTGAAAGAGGTAAAAGCATCTGTGTGATCAAATTTTGTTAAACATCACGTCATTTACCGCTTTGGTGTGCCACGAAGGATTGTTCATGATAATGGGCCCCAGTTCGTCAGCCAGCTTTTTAAAGGTTCTGCAACAAGTTCAGAATGCAGAGCGTATCCTCAACGACATACTATCCAGCCGCTAACGACCTTGCAGAAGCTTTCAACAAGACTATGGAAAAACTTCTCGAGAAATTCGTCTCAAAAAGCCAACGTGACTGGGACGACAAGTTAGGTGAATGCTTATGGGCCTATCGTACGACGGTTCGAACCCCAACAAAAGCTACACCATTCTCCTCGTACATGGGTGTGAATCGTACTCTCACTAGAAATCCAGATCCTTCTCTATGGCGTCGCCTTGACAGCAGAGATAATAAATGAGGAGAAGCATTGACTGCGACTCCAAAGCTAGAGGCTTTCGATGATAAACGCCTGCAAGCTCAACAACAAATATAGCTCTATCAAACTCGAATTACCAGAGCCTTCATCAAGAAAGTCAGAAACAGACTTTCAAGAAAGACGACCTTGTCTTAGCTGTCAGAAGACCTATGGTAATGACACATAAGACAAAAGAGAAATTCTAATCTAATGGGAAGGATCATTTGTAGTGGAGTCGCTCTACTCAAATGGAGCATACCATCTTATAACCCAGAAGTTATATGCTCATGATGCCGATCAACGGCGGATTCTTGAAGAAAATACTATCCTTGATAGCATTCTCCTCTTGGTCAGATTAATACTACACCTCCGATCGAACTCCAGATATAAGATATTTGGGGGAACGCCAAAGAAGACTTCTTTCTTCCTCTACCGGATCATATCACGGTCGATCAGCGTCGAGCCAATGGGCATTGGTTACATCATGATGCATGATGTAACATTGAAGAAGAAACAAAATGCAAGACTTTAATTTTGGCTTTGCTACTCTTCTCTAGTGTACCTATGAACCTTACGCCTCCGACGGCTAAGGATAGAGGAAATATTGGCTTTTAAGTCCAACATGATCTTCGACAACTCATCATGCTGAGGGGAATGGCATGGCTAGCCCAACTTAAATAGTATTTGGTAAAGGCACACCAATCCGTTGATAGCTGAGGTTTGCTAAAAGTCCTAAGGGACTTGGTCCCGCCTCTCCCTCCAAAATCTCCTACCAATTCTCATCCACAGAGTGGTAGGACCACAAAACACCTGTGTTCATTTTTTCTAACAAAATCAGCTGGGACTTGTCATGTTACCAGTAAACCTCTGACAAGCCGGATTTTCCGATCCCCCTGGATTCTGTCAAGTTAATATTAACCTCTGACAACAAACTCATTAAAATCCTCGCTATTATGTTAATATTACACCTCTAACGGTGAATCTCTCATGTCTCAAGGAAATCAACGATTGTCATGTTAATATTAAGCATCTGACAATTCATTTCATTTTCCACCAAAATCCCCTACCAATTCTCTACATAGAGTGGTAGGTTCACAAATGCAATTATTACTATATTAACACTATACCTCTGATAATGAAAATTTTCAATACTCCCCAGCAGTACAAAGTTCACTTATCTCTCCTCTACATGGAGTCAAAATTATCAATTTGTCAAGTTAACACTACACCTCTGACATTCTAAATTTCACTTGTCAATTTCTCATCAATAGAATGACAGGTCCTCAAAATTACTCCTATTGCTCCTATTGCAAACCAATTCTTATATTCCCCTGACATTCTAATTTCACTTATCAATTCTCATTAATAGAATGATAAGTCTCCAAAATTGCTACTATCGCAACCAATTTCAGTCAGTTAATATTAAACCTCTGACAGATTACTGTTAATTTAACACCACACCTCTAACAGTGATTAAGTTGCTGTCAAGTTCAATATAAACCTCTGACAGGCACTTCTTTTCAGGCTTCCATATCGAAGCTGAGTCGAGCGATGCTAAGTTTAACATCACAGCTCTAGCGTCCAGTTTATTGTTAAGTTCAATAATCACCTATGACAATTACTTTCCCTTGACTTTCCTATCGAAGTTGAGATGACTAATGTTCAAGTTCAAAATTATACCTCTAGCAATACCTTCACTATCAAGTTTAACATTATACCTATGACATGATGTTTTCAGTCTTCCCGAATGAAGCTGAAATTCCCGTTGAGTCAAATTAATATCGCACCTCTGACCCACATTCCTGTCAAGTTAATATCACACCTCTGACCCACATTCCTGTCAGTTAACACCACACCTCTGACATAATCTCAAATTCCTGAAATGATTTTTCTCCAACTTTGACTTGTCACGTTAATTATCGCATTTCTAGCAAGTCAGAGTTCCTATTTTGTCTGTCTGATTTTCAAAAAAAGAAGAAGAAGAATTCAAGACATATAAGAAGATAAGAAAAAGTGTCCTTTTATTGATATTCAAAATATGAAAGTGATACAAGATGCTCTCTTATACAATAACATTGAGTGTTACAATCAAGGAGTACAAAGAAGTCCCTCTCTCTCAGCGAAAGGTTGCACTCAGTCCTTAAATATTTACGCCGCTCTAGATACAGGATGTTCGGAAGAGTGCCGAAGAAAGGTTCCTCTCTTCTTTCACTGAATCATATCATCGGTTGATCAGTATTGAGATAGTCGAGTGTGGATTACTATGAACATTAAAGAAGCTCATCGCAAACTGAGAACATAGTGTTTCTCGAGGTCGAATGTAGAGGAGCATTCTGATTCGACCCGACCAACTAGAATGGGATGTAATCCTTCGCTTAATAGCAGATTTTGCCACCCAAAGAGTTAGATCTTCTTGATCAAAATTAGCAAAGGAAGGATCCGGGACCTTATTGGTGACATCCTCTTTCCTGTTGCCTTCAGGGGTACCATACCCACCACCATACACACTGTGACAATGATGAACCCCGGGGCTTTGTTGGTGCGTCATGTCCAATAAGGTCTTGTCGGGTGTCATTACCGCACGAATCCTCCTCGCCCATTGATAGGAACTCTGATTTCCCAAGAGCTTGAGTGGGTTGGCTGGTCCAAATAATCTCCCATGAACCAAGCTTGCACATGACAGGAGCTCTGACTCCCGAGTGCTCGCTAATCGAACAAGCTGGCTGGTCGAAATATTCTCCCATGAGCCCAGCGAAGATGCGGAAGACTGACTAAGGCTGCCAAAACTTGCAAGAAGCAAAAACCAAAAGGTTAAAATTTATTAAGGCAGAAACAGAAAAGCTGAAGGGCAGACGCGAGACTGAAGTTGTGAACTTCAGACGCGGAGTTGATTGGTGCAGATCTGAACGCTATTTGATTTTAGACCTACGTCTAAGATAAAGACGCGAGGTAACCCAGACGTAGAGTTCCCCACCCCGCGTTGGAGATATAGGGTTGCCACATCCAAGTCCAGAGTCTCAAAGAGTTAGAGTTCTCGTGTTTTAGATTCAAGCACAGAGTTTATCACATTCGCATTCAAAGGACTTTTGACTTAGAGTTTAAAGTCAGTCAGCTCGCGCTTCATCAAGAAGTCTAAAAGACGCTCTACCAACACTTGCGCATCAATTAGATTTCAAGAGAAGATCAAGAGATCGAATT
>JAVJIF010025507.1:0-45948 GCA_038442645.1 Agave tequilana | reverse complement strand
ATACATATACCCAGGAGTAAGTTTAAGATGATTATATGAAAAAGGAAACAGAAACGATCACTTCGAACAAGATTAGATGCCGAATACCCGGTGAAGGGTTCTGAACTTCTTCCTCGTGATTCCTCTTAATAAGAGTTAGAGGTGCACAATACAATCTTGTTGTGGAAGTATTAATCGACAACCACACAGTATTAACAAAAGATAAAATATTATTTTGAAGAGATAAATTACAAATGGAATATGAACTTACAAGGCTTGTCATGATACTATGACTTTTGAAACTGGATACAGGATAAGGTAGGAATACAGTTTGAAAGGTTTAGGTGAAGATGGTAGTTGAAGAAGGTTGGTTGAGGACTGAGGAATTTCTGACTTAATTGCTGATTGCTATTTTCGCTACCAAAATAAACCCTGGAGTAAGTTTAGATGATTATATGAAAAGGAAACAGAAACGATCACTTCAAACACGATTAGAAGCCGAATAACTGGTGAAGGGTTCTGAACTTCTTCCTCGTGATTCCTCTTGATAAGAGTTAGAGGTGCACAATGCAATCTTGTTGTGGAAGTATTAATCGACAACCACACAGTATTAACAAAAGATAAAATATTATTTTGAAGAGATAAATTACAAATAGAATATTAAATTACAAGGCTTGTCTTGATACTATGACTTTTGAAACTGGATGCAGGATAAGGTAGGAATACAGTTTGAAAGGTTTAGGTGAAGATGGTAGTTGAAGAAGGTTGGTTGAGGACTGAGGAATTCTGGCTTAATTGCTGATTGTTATTTTCGCTCTGCCTTTGACGAATGAAGGGGACTCTGATTTATAGAGAGTGTGGATGCTTCTGGAGGTGATGAGCTGTCCTGCATGATTGAGGGATGAGTTGTCCTTCTTGAAGGCATCTGCTTTTGGGCGAGTGCGTCACGTTCTTTGAGGTAAGGAATCTACTTTCCGTCAAGTCTCCTCTGTCGTTTTTGAATTATTGCCGATGAGTGGATTTACTTTTGAGCTGAAAAGATAAGTGCGTTGTCATTTTCTTCTTTTGCTTTTGATCTGGCGATGCTGTCGAATCGGGTGATGCTTTTGAGCTGGAGATGCTGTCTGCTTTTGTCGTCTTGTGATGAATGACAGTATTTTGTCTTCTTGTGAGGAGTGCTTTGTCTTCTGTCTTCTGATGGTGGAATCTGCAGAAAAGTGTCTCTTTCTCTCTCTCTCTCTCTCTCTCTCTTTTTTTTTACATATCAAAGGGATCTTGGCCACCGATGGGATCGGTGGAGGTGGAGGATGTCGTGGAGTTTGCCCGGGAACGGTTGAGTTGCTTCTGCATCTTCTTAAATTTTTGGAATTGTAAGAACTGTGGAATTCGTCTTCTGAATCAGAGTCATCTGGGAGTTGAACTGGGGTTTTAGAGTTGGATTTTGGAGTAGTAGAAGGATCCGTTTGCTTGGCAATTTGTTGAATATGATGTTGGAGTTTTTTGCCGGTGGCGAGGAATTCAGTAACTGTTGTGTCCGAACAGAGAGCTTGATTAAATTTGTCCCACTATTTAATTTTGAATTCTCGAAAGAGACTCATAGGAAATTTGTCGGCAATACTATAATGTTGAGCAACTCTGTAACTCCAACAGAAAATCCATGGAGCCTTGAATTCTCTGTAGAACTATACTGTCTTGACATAGTGTAGTCCTTTGGCTTTGAGTAGGTAGGGATTGAAGCCTTTGAGTATTGCTGGTGGTAGAATATCTGTTGTGGGTCCGTATGAATGCCACCACTCATAGAACCAAATTGGAAAATCTTATTGACAGTTTGAATGAAAGGTAAAAAAACCATGAATGATCAAATGGTCTGTAGAGGAATGCGCGATACCAGGCCATCCGATAATCATGATAGGAGTAACCTTTTGGAATGTAATTGACTATAAAATCCTTCATTGTAGCATAGGATGCCCATTCTGTCGGTTTGATTACTCTTTTGATGATGCATTTTGAATAAGAGATTCTGTCGGGATTGTTTTTGTCCATAGAATGATATAGCTCAATAGAGCTAGAGTCAACGAGAACAAGTTCATAATATCGTTGAGTTTTGAGTGGGTCGTCTGGAATCCATTGACAACCAGAAGGTAGGATTTTATTAACAAATAAGGAGAGGGTTTTGTAATCAGGAATTTCAGTAAAGGTGATAAGGAGTAGATGTTCTGGATTCCTTTTGGTGAAATAAGGAGATGAATCAGATGTTGACTGAGGGCGTGATGTGTTTTGAATTTTGGCAGAAGGCGTTTGAAGAGTCATGGCATAAGGAAGAGGAGGAAAATTACCTAAGACTTGGAATTTATTGGGACTTTGAATAGGCGAGGATGAAAGTGATGAGATTTTTATTTCATAGTCTTTGGGATTGACGGTCTTTTGAATCGGAGATTTGCCTTTGTCGGTACTCATTTTGAATTTGTGGTTAAGAATTCACGAGTTAGGAAATCGGGTAAGGAATTATTTGAACCTTTAAGATACTCTATATCAAAATCAAAAATAGAAAGAATGGCTTGCCATCTAGCAAAAATTTGCTTAGATGCAATATTTTGAACATCTTTTTCAAGAATAAATTTAGCGAATTGACAATCAATTCGGAGAAGGAATTTTTTATTCAGAAGATCATCTTGAAATTTAGAAATACATTTGAACAATGGAAAGAATTTCCTTTTTGATGGTGGAGTAAGATTTTTGAGGACCGAGCCATACACCTGAATGAAATCTAACCAGTTGCTCATGAGATGTTTGTTGAAATCTTTGTTTCAGTATGCCACCATATCCTATATCCGATGCATCTGTTTCAACTATCATGAATGCATGAGGATGAGGAATGCATAGACATGGTAATGAATGGACTTTCTCTTTAATTTGTTTGACTATTTGAGTATGCTTATCAGACCATGTTGGTGGATTTTTTTGGAGTCTTTGAAATAGTGATGCACAAATTATTCGTATTTTTGGGATGAAATCAGATACGTAATTTAAACATCCTAAAAATCATTGTAACTGGGTTTTATCTTTAATTTCATCGGGAAATTTGTTTGCAAATTCTATTGATCTATTGATTGGTGTTATGGTTCCCCTATGAATATTGTGAATTTAGAATTGTGAATTGTAATATTTATGAATACAAACCATTTCTGATATGTGAATCCCTTAATAGTTGAAATGAAGTTAGAGTCGGAGTTCAGTGGTTGAAATGGTGATTTCGTTTAATGAGAAAGGTAACTCTTCTTCCGATATGGTTGCAATTTCTTTTCCTTTATCGAGTTGAGTCTGAATAAGGTACCTTTGGGTTTCGTATGCTAAATTTTTTGTTTCTATTTGGCTTAAATTTTCTTTAATATTCTTAATTTCTTCTTTTAATAATTTTATTTCTGTTCGAAGTCATGAATGCTATTTGGTGGGGCTTCAAGGTGTATTTACGGGATAGGTCTCAAAAAGTTTTGAGATACTAAAAGGTTGAATTAGTTTATCCGTATTGTCTTCTTCATTGATTATTAGGGTTTTCAATTTTTTTAAATGTTCCTTTTGTTTTCCGAGTCTGCAATCTGTTGTATCATATCGAATATCAATTCTTTTGAATCTTTTTTAATTTTTTGCCTTAGGTAATTTTAGAGTGTTTCTTGTATTAATCATATTAATTTGTTTACATGTACACGTATGGTCACTAGAACTTGAAGAATAGTAAAATCCATCATCTTCAGATATTTTATTAATTTCAGAATAGAGTTGTAATTTTTCTTTAAATTTTTCTTTTATGTTTGAATCTATATCTGATAGATTGTCTATGATTTCATTAATTCTATCTTTGCCTTTTAATTTACATTTACTTGCGATGTGACCAGGTTTGCAACATTTATAACAAGTAATTCTTTTAGATTGATAATAATCTTTGTTTGAATGTTTTCGAGAATATTTGTATTTCTTTGGCTTATGCTTTTTATAAGGAATCTTTTTTTTGTTTGTGTTTCTTTTCTATTGAGGGAGCTTTTATTCCTGTGATGCCAAATGCTTCACAGAAAGGGCCCATTTCTTTTCGTTTATTACCGTATTTGGCTTGAAATTTTAATTCCTGACAGGCTAGTAGTGCTTCCTTTTTAACGAATGCAAATAATTGACCGTATGTAATAGTACTAAAATCAATATTATCATCTTCAATTCCCATGGCCTTTTTAATACTGGTGAAAACTCGTTGTTGTTGACACTTAAAAAAGACAAGATTCTTATTGGTCCGAACAATGTCTAAAGTTGTTGACATTTACAAAAGACAAGTGATAGACGAGCTGAAGACCAGTTTTCACCCATCTCTGAGGGACAAGGAAGCAACTTGGACTCCACTGATCCAGCAAGCAGACAGTGAACCCGGATTGTTTCTAAAACAGACCTCAGCAGGTCTAAGGTGCTAGCACTTAGCATCACATGAGCCCAAAGGGATAGCCTCGCTTGAGAGGCTAGGATCATCCGACTTTGCCTTGAAGCCATTCAAAGCCTCGCCAGGAAGCTAACTTATAACTTCGCCACAGAGGACTTCTAGCTCCGCCGAAGGGTTTCTTTCAGACTTCGCCAGAAACCGTCTCCAGCTCCGCTGCGAGCTCAAAGCGGGCAGCGCCGCTACGGATCTGCTGTGGTCAACCTTTGACCAATCAAATCTCCGGATGAGATCGGATTCAATCAGATCAAATCTAATTAAGATCAAATCGGAGATCAAATTTGGTAGTTGATTGCCACAATCTCTTGACTCTCTTAAAACGAGTAAGAAGATCAAGGGAAATCCTCCAACGATATGGAAAGGATCAAAACAGATCAAGGAGATCAACCGACCTGCCATTTCTAGCTTCGCAGAAGCCGATCTTAGCCTCGCAGCAAGGCTACTTTCCAAATTCAAACAGATTCGATTCAATCTGTTTTCATATCTTCAAGGGGATGATTATACCCTTGCTCTCCCTATAAATAGCCCGCCAGGGGCACAAGGAGAAAGACACGCACAAGGAGAGACACACGACAGGCGCAAGAGGACTCCACAAGCAGAGACTTCTTCAAGAGAACTCCACAAGCAGAGGCTTCTTCACGACGCACCGTGCGTTCTTGAATTCAGAGACTTTTAGAGAATTACTTCTCTATTCAGGATGCTGATACCCTAATAACACCTTCTTCTCAAGGAACCTCCGGAACCAGGCGAGAAGGAATTCCTAATTGAAGGCGGTTTTGAGAAGTAGCAAGAGGGTTCTACCAACCCTCTATTCTCTGATTCCCAGAACCAGGCGAGAAGGGAATCTCATCGCTCGCATCGTCAAAGGGACAAGGTGGTCGCGCGCTGACCAGACTCCTATCGGCACACTTCTCCAGAATCTCTGAGGAGATCTACTTGTAATCTTTTTAAGAATACTTGTAATTTAGCTCCTCAAACCTTTTTATTGTAAGTTTTCCCCTTTGCAAATATAATGGAAAACAAGATGGCGACTCCGCTGGGGATTGTATTCTCCACTGCTGAGAATCAAGTGTCGCAATGCGACGAACAGACCTTCGGGTCTAACTCTGAATTCGGAAAAGCCGGTGCAGCCAGAGCCTCTCTGGCTAAATCTTCAAGGAAAGTCTCTGCGGAGACGGGAAAGGTTCTTTGCGAACCTACTGCGGTTTTCTGGCGCAACGAGGAAGCATGCCCGCAGCCCAAGTCCTGCACTCTCGAGAACCTGATCGTCCAGTTCGATCAAAGAAGATTTGAAGAAGTCCTCTCTGGGGGTGGCCTAATGCTTCGAGCACGGAAGCATAGGAAGGTCTCCACGACCAAGGTTTCAAAGCAGAAACCAGAAGCAGAATTCTGCCAACACCCCACAGCCTCGCGTGTGGCTAGTCAGGTTCCTTGCGAACCTAAGCATACTCTGCCAAAGCAGATGTGGAAACCTAAACAGAAGTCTCTGCCCAAAGCTTCAGGCGTAGCTACGCCAAAACCGCGCCTCTCTCGTGAAGAAAAAGGCAAGATGCCTGTCTGCTCCAACAATGCTGCCGACCATGAAGTCAAGATGACAATCATACCGTCGCCCAATTCAAAAGCAGCAATGCCTTGTGCCAGCCTCGTTTTCATAAGCGAAGCTACTGTACCGCAGCGTACTCACTGGGTCCACGGCCGTGAGGCTAGGGCCAAAGTGTTATCTAAGGCTAATCCTCTTCGCAGCGGCATAGCGGATAAAGCACCACAGCGTGCTCCGCTTTCCAGTTCGTTAAGCGCTAAGCTCGCATCTGTTGGCGAAGCTAGAACAAAAGCGCTATTCAGTGCTAATCCCTTCTGCAGGGATAAGAGGAACGGCACGTCATCCTGTGTACACTCCAAAGAGGCCTCTCCATGGGGTTATCCAGGCTCTAATAGGCTTGGCTTGCAGGAACTCCTGGCGAACAAACGAAAGTCGGAGTCTTTCCGAACTACTCCCCCCTATTGTCAACAAAGGGGATGCCAGCTGGTGACAGTCCATTCAACTCGTTGCCGGTTACGACCAATCCTCGCCACTTCTCCATGCCGGCAATCAGTCTTTGATCGGCTATCTGTACGTGTCCCAATGAAGCATCGCAAAAGGAGCATCTTACGAGATCCAGCCTCTGCATCCGTCAACATGACCGAAAGAGGATGAGAATCCCCAGATCCAGATTACAACCCAGGCTTAGGCGAAGTCTTGGTGCGTGAAGAAGGTGTTTTCCGAAACACCAGATCTAGGGTGGCGATACCCTATAATTATGAGCAGCCTTCCTCTTCGACAGCCTTAACCTCATCGCAGCCCAGGAGATCACCCCAACCATCAGATGAAGAAGATGAAGACAGTGGGTACGCCTCTTCGGTGACAGTTAGCTCAGTGCGAACAAACAAAGCATCAGTCAATATGGCTGATAACGGTAACGACGACCTTCGTCGGCGCCTGGAAGCTCAGGAGCAAACTTCTAAGACCCAGCAAGAAGCCCTGGACAATATCCAACAGATGCTTGCTCGACTCCTCAGCAATCGGAATGACAATGATGCCGGGAGCAATCACGATGAGGAGGAACATTTCAGCAATGAGCAGCCAAAGACGGAGAAATCCAAGGAGGGTTCTTCCTTAGACGCCGAAGTCCTTAAAGGCCTCCAAGCTCAAATTGCATCCCTAGCTCAGAGGGATGAATTAAAGAAAGTAGGGGCAATCCGTCCTTACCCGCTGGAGTGGGATTCGGTGCCATATCCACCGAAGTTCAAACCACCAACGTTGCATACGTATGATGGTAAGAGCTCGCCAAATCAGCATATATATTACTTCCGGTCCCAGACTGGTAATGTTATAAGCAACGACGCCATTATGGCTAGGCTGTTCATTGGCACCTTAAAGGGGGTGGCATTCGACTGGTTCCGAAGTCTCCCTTCGGGCTCTATCAATTCCTCAATCGACCTGGAAACCCGGTTCCTCTCTCGTTTCTATGAGGACGACACCGAAGTGACCATGGACAAGCTCCTCTCCACCATACAAAAGAAGGGCGAATCTGTCCGTGACTATATTGAGCGGTTCAGAAATTTATCCTTGATGTGTCCAGCAGGGATGCCATTACCTATGCTCTTACAGACATGCAGACACAACTTCTTAGACCAAGTGGAAGTTCGCATGGGGGCTGTCAAAGCCCACACTTGGAAGGAATTGGTCGAACAAGCTGAGATAGCCAAAAAGTCGGCTAAAAAGTTCAAACCATCCGCCCCTAGAGGCAAATGGGGTATGAACAATAAAGGGCGTAGCGACCTCCCGCAGTCTTCTCAAGCTAAAGGGAAAGAGACTATGTCTGTGGAGTTATCCGGAGATGTGCAGTCGAAGGCCACGAAGAGCGGCTACAACAATCAGGAGCCTAAGTTCCCTCCAAAACAGTACTCCTTCAAAGACGATCAGGTGGTCACGATATTCCATCTGCTCCACAAAGGGAATAAGATGAAGCTACCAGATGCTCGACGTCCTAATGAGATAGGGCGCACAAACGACCCCAAATACTGCCTCTACCACAAGATGATTCACCATCCCACCGACAAGTGCTATGTCCTCAAGGACAGGATACAAGCCTTAATCGATGCTGGGGTTCTGACATTGAAGACAGAGCAGAAGAAAGTCTTTGCCAATATGGTGACTCTTGAGTTCGGCAGCACCCAAAAGATCACAGTTCCTGACGGGACCTATCCAGCCCCCGCGGCACGGTTGGAAGTTAGACATCCTGCGGCCATGACTCGAGATGATAAAGGTCTCGTTCCCCTAACATTGGAGACAGGGGAAGTCATGTGGATACACCCGGACCTCGTCAAAGACGTACAGCGAGATTCAAAAGAGCCCAACTTAAAGGGCAAATCTTGTAATGTCATCTCTGTCCTGCCAGACGATGGCAACCTTATATCGGCTTCCCTCAGCGATTCAGAAGGAGAAAAGCATGCTTGCACGACGCAAGCCGATGCGCCTCAACAGACAGGCACCCGATCCGAAAAATCATACTTGAGATAGTATGAAAAGTCTACTGACGAGATACAACAGCAAACGACGTCAGTACCAATACCAGCATCCACTCCAGTTCTAACAAAGGGAAAGGAGAAGCCTAAGGAGGTACGGTTCGACCACGTGTTGAAGAAACCATCAGGCCAAGGGCTTGATACGCCCTTTCATTTCGACATATTAGCTCAGCTGGCTAATATCCCGACTCGTATCACAATACACGAGCTCCTGCGTCTCTCAAAAGAGATAAGAGAAGCACTCAGGGATGCGCTAGCCAATTCAGAATCCTTTCTGACATGCATGCCTGAGGTCCCTAACGATGACGTTCGGTCTCCTTACCCAGAGTGTCATCACACACAATCAAAGGTGCCCGCTATTACATTCACGGCGGAAGATATGCTTCTCAAAGATAACAAGCACGATCGACCTCTGTACTACACCGGATATATCAGTTCAACGTGCATTAAAAGAATACAAGTCGATCCGGGATCCGCACTCAGCATCATCCCCAAAAGGCTTCTCTACTTCCTCGGCATACCGCTGTATAGGTTGTCCGCAACTACTACTACAATATACGGTTTCAACGCCGGGAGCAGTCATCCACTTGGGAAAATTCGACTCCGTTGCAGAATCGGGAGCCTAAAGTCAGAAGTGACGTGTTATGTCATTGACGCTGACACATCATATAACCTGCTGCTAGGACGGCCATGGATCCATGCCAACTGGATCGTTCCCTCTACTCTCCACCAATGCTTCAAATATGTTGAAGATGATGTGACAGTACGAACTGTCTTTGCTGAAAAGCAACCCTTCAGAGGGGTAGAAAATTACTTCACCGACGCTCTCCTGTATCGAGGGACGGTAGAACGCCTAAGGAACCATTGCCAGACGATGATGAAAGTGGCAACGAGGCGGATTCAGAATCCGAAGCAGGCATGCCAGCCATTCTGACTGGAGAACCAATTATAGCATGTCTTAATAATCCCCAATGTAATTCTCCTTCTGAAGATGAAGGTGAATGGGTAATTAATGATAATATTTCTTTTGATTATCCTGCGAGTATTAGGTCAATCAAAGCCATTACAGATGGCTGTCTGCATATGCCCTTACATAAGCCGAGTGCGGCCAGCACACCTATGGAAGCTATAGAAGGGGCCACGCTGCTGATCCTTCAATCCAGACAAGGTCAGTTGCCTATAATCTTCGGTAGAACCCAACCACGGGAACTCACAGCTGCAGATTCAAGCTCAGATTCAGACACTCCACAGTTCTTTCATTATGCGCGGTCAGTGCGCCATATTATGAAGAAAATGGGATACGACTTGAAGCATGGAGCGGGCCTGAATTTTGGAAAAGGAAGGCGCAATTTGATGCGTAATTTTGTCCCAAAAGGGAAACCTGCAAATTACTATGATAGTACACGCATGGGGTTGGGATACGTTACACCCACATCATCAACAACGGTTCAAGTCAAAGACGATGGACCAATTCCATCACATTCGTCCTCATCCTCCGAGTGGGACTCAGATGTCAGTGTAGGAGGAATGTTCGAAAACCTCACTGTTAATATGGCTTCAAGCAGTCAATTAGAACCTGCAGAGGCTGCCGATGAGAAACCATGTGAAAGTTCACCTAGAGGGGGGGTGAATAGGTGATGGCTAATCTAATGGTCACTTAATGCCAAATAATGCGGAAGCTAAAACTATTATGACCTAACTAAAACTTTTACACTTAACACAACGTATAACACAAGAGTGTTGCCGAATTCCCCGTGAAGGGCTCTGGACAAACTCCTCTAGATTCCCGTGAATGGGTTGAGGTGCCGCGTTGGCTCTCTTGGTTGAATACAAGTGTTAGCAAACAATTCCAAGCAATATATCAATATGAGCACAAGGAATATATCATGCATATAAAGGTAAAGACAAGATAAGTAATGCAAGATATAAACAAGGAGATAGAGAGAGAGAGAGAAATGGCAATCGCAAACACAAAGGGTTTGTTTCGAGGTTCGAGCACACTTGCTCTACATCCCCGCCTTCGACACACGAAGGATTTCCACTATGCAAGATCCCAATGGATCTCTCCCCAGTGCCGCAACACCTACAAGCCCTCGAACTCCCTAGTCCCGTACACACGCAAGCCCCACAAGCTTGCCGAGGCCGCACCTCAAACCACCAAGTTCACAACCGAACTCTAAACCACCACGAGCACACTTGCCCGTCTCCTCAAAGAACAAAGAAAAGATCTTTGGTGATCACAACACTTTGATCACCTAAAGACAATCTCTCTACAACACTCCTATAGGATGATATAGTAATAGATAGCTCAAGTGTTTGTGTGAGAAAAAACTAGGATGGGAATGGTGGTGAAAAACTCAAAGAATCACTTTTAACACTCTTGATAAAATCTTCCCTTTTGATTGGAAGTATTAGCACTCAATTTTGTGGAGAAAAACTCTTCTGAAAGAATAGGAAAAACTGGCTCTAAAGGTCTCCAAAATCTTGGCTCAAAACAATGACCAAACCCCCAAATTTATAGGCCAGAAAAATATAGCCGTTGGGGTCTGTCAGGCCTGCCGGTCGACCGGGTCGGTCGACCGCCAACGGTTAGAAATCCGACCGTTGGAGCCTCCGGTCGACCACTCGGTCGACCGAGAACTGGAACAGAGAACAGAACTCTCTGTCGGTCGACCGATAGGGTCGACTGGGATTTCCAGAGAGCAGAAGCTCTCTGGCGGTCGACCGGGTCGGTCGGCCGTCCCTCCAGTGCACAAAGGCGTGCACGTCCGTGCACGTCGGTCGACCGATCCGGTCGACCGACTTCAGAGTTAGTCGACTATAAGGTAGTAAGTCGACTAGCTGAAGCCTTAAAACAGTTTTCTGGTATTTAAAAAGTTTGTCTATTTGGCTCAAATAAAATCCTATAAATACATAGAAAATCTACAAAAATAGTTTTACCAATATACTTTGATATACAAACATGCTTGCGCAAAATCAAGGCATGTTATAAAAGATTGGACTATTTTTGTAACTTGGGAATATTTGGCTCATGATAAAAACTGTTTTTCCAAAACAATATTTTTCCAAAACATGTTTTTCCAAATCTTCATCAAATATAAAAACAAGATATACTTTTAAAGCATAGTGTGTATGGATATGATCCACTACACAATCAAGATGAAATATCTATGTTTTTGACAATAAGCATAAACTTGGTTTTGGTTGAAAGATGTGTATATAAGAAATACCAAAAGCCAAAGTGATATTTTTCCAAAATAAAAAGTCTTTTCTAAACTAAAAATTCTTTTATGAAAAGACAATTAAATCAAGAGTGTGTGTGTATATGTACTTGAGCAATCCACCAACTACTTTATCCTTTACATTTTATCTAAAACATAAAAATCTTATACCTAGACACAAGTCTTGATCTTGAAGTCTTCCCTTGAAGTCTTCTCATCATCTTGACTTGGTCCAAGCTTGATCCAAAAGCTCCTTGGATCACACCGTGCTAGCTCCAAATCTTGACATTTTATCCTTTGTTGAGCTATGCACCTACTAAGATCTTGATAATGAATCTGTCACTAATTAAACACAAGATCATTAGTAAACATAACTTCATGAGTTGATCATCATCAAAACTAGGGTGATAGGCCTTTGGGCCAACAATCTCCCCTTTTTGATGATGACAAAACTCATGAAGTTATATATGCATGGATTAAAGTAAAGCTTCAAAGAAGCTCCCCCTTAACTCATGCATAAACATAAACAATAAATATGTGCAATGAATACTAAACATGAACATGCACAAATCAATTTCTTGATAACAATATATGCAACAAAACAATAAATGCATATATATAAAAACTCAAAATCTTTCTCCCCCTTTTTGTCAATCATCAACAAAGGGGTCAAAGTAAAAACAAATCAAACAAATTTTTCTCCCCTTTTTGTCAAAAACAAAGAGATCAAGAAGGGGTAATACAAATCAATCAATAAAGATTTATATGCGATATACATTCATGAAGAGGAAGACGCTAAGTTAGCTTCCCTACACATATGCATTACATGAAGAAGGGATGACAAGCCCTAACTCACATAACACATATTATGTAATGCATAAGAGGAGATGTGAAGCTCCCCCTACATACGTATATCATATAAAAAAGAGTTGTCAAGCTCCTCAATTTATAATATACTCAACATGAATCTATATGTAAGAGAGATGTTAAGCTCTCCTTGCATATAAGAAATATAAATCAAAAATTTTGAATTTTTCTTTATCAAAACAAAATTTTGAACTTTCTTAATAAAACACATTTTGAGATATCAAGTAAACATATTTTTTTTATTTTGATATCAATTATGAAAACATATTGCATAAGCTTTAAGAATTATCAATTGAAAGTTGAATTAAGCTTAGCATATACATTGTGCTTTAAGAGTGTGAATCAATTGTAAATTAAGCACAAATAGATCACATATATGTATGAAAAGATAATACCAATAGAAATTGATATAATTTAAATTTGAAAGCATTCATACATACAATCAAAAATATGAGTATATAAAAATCATATGGATACCAATTGAAAATATCCAATGATACTAATTGAAGAGTAAGCTTATCATATACTCTACCATATGAAGAATTTGCACTAGTTAATATGAAAATGTTTTAAAACTAGTACGGAATCCTTCAAACAAGGAATAAAGCAAAAATGTCAATTAATCTCAATATTCCTTTAAATTATGAAGACATGAAAATCATCACACATTTTTTTTTAAAAACAAAATTTATATTTCAAGATATATGTATGTTTTGATAACACAATAAGTATACATACATATCCCTTAAACACAATTGAGTCCATATAAATAGATTTGCATTAAAGGCAAATGACTCAAGAGGTATATATGTATATCTTAAAGTTTGGCAAAATACACATATACATGAAATGAAAACACATGATCATAACATAAATCAAAAATGGAAATATAAGTTTAAAATTGTATGGATCATCAAGACTAGGCTATACAAGCACATCTAATAGGCACAAATAAGCAATCAAACCCAATCATATATAGATTTATTTGTGGTCCACAATATGTACAAGTATAAATCCTAGTGTTGACAAAAACTAACATTTAAACTAATATTCAAATCATAAAGCATCAAATCTTGAGAAAAATAGGATCATGTGTAAATCTCAAAAACTATTTGAAGAATAAATAACTAGTATAAATTATTTTTGAAAAACTTGTTAAAGATCCTTCAAATACATCAAATCATATGTTTTTCATAAAGCATAACTAAATACATAAGGATTTAATCACTCATAATCTATAAAGCTCAAAATGATCATGAAACTAAGTCATGAATAGATAAATGAAAATGTGAGTGTTAAAAGATCATGTAAATAGCAATTTTATGAAATTAGACATTTAGGCACAAAAAGATCATAAGTCACATTTTAACAAAACAAAGTCATTTTCATAAAAAAACACTAATCTTCATGGTATATGTATGATTTATCCAATCCTAATAATACACATACATATCCCAAATATAAAAGAGTCTATCAAATGTATTTGCATGAAGGCAAGAGACTCACGGGTATACATGTATATCTATTAGATTTGAATTAAAAATACATATACATGAAGTAAAATTATAAAGATTGGCAAAGTATGTATAACTGAGAGAATCATCAAAACTAGTCTATACATATGCAAATAGTGGGTACAAATGAGCATGAAGTGCAAAAGTATATAAAACAAATGTAGCTCACTATTTGTACATGTATAATACAAGTTTTGATAAAAACTACATCTAAGCATGGTATTACCACATGAAGCACATACAACACAAAACATGAACATGCTATGAATATTATGAATGAACAAGCATGAACATAAATAAAATAGGAGTTTAGAGATTGTTACCAACTCCAAAGCTCCAAGCATGGTGGTCTTTCCCACCAAAACCTCCTTGATAGCGGTGCTCCAAATATGTGTCCTTTTAGTTCAAGTGCACCCACCATCAAGGCACCAAATCTCTCACGTTTTGTGAGAGCCCTCACCTACATCAAATACACAAGGTGGGGATTTTGGTACCCATATTTTCTTGGGTCCTTTGGGGTTAGTCTTGTAAGGAACCCAAATTTTTTATTCTTAGCAAAATTAAAATGATCTAACCTATCATAACAAAATTTTGGTAAATGGCCTTTGCGGCCACAATGTGTACATATGTACACCTTAGAATGCTTATGTGTGTGGGTGTGAGCATGATGTTCAACATTAGCATGATGTGGATGTGCATGAACATGTGGAGTTTGTTTCTTTGAAAACAAAGACTCCAATTTAGCATGATTGAATGCACATGTGCTCAAATTAGAGCTCAAACTATCTATTTTATTTTTCAACATATTTATCTCATTAGAGGTGACATGTAAAGCATGATGAGATAAATGATCATTTTTCTTTTTCTTTTTACAAACATCTTCTTTTTCTTTTTCACAAATTTTTCTTTTCAAAGACTTATTTTCTTGAAAATAACTTCCTTTTGTTTTTCCACCAAATCAACTTTATTTTTCAAAATAGTGTTTCCTTCACAAAGATTATTTAATTTGGTCATCAAGGAAACATTCTCATTTTTCAACATCTCATTTTCCTTTTCAATGCATGCAACCTTATTTTCTAATGAATCTTTTTCATTAAGCATGCAATCAAATTCCTTTTTCAAATTTTGTTATCCTTTTCTAAACATGCAATGTTACTTCTAAATGAATCATGTTCTTTATGCATGCAAGCAATGTTCTTTTTCAAATTTTTATTATTTTTCTTAATCATGTCATATTTCTCAAGCAATAATTGGCAAAATGAAGTGAGCTCATCATATGACATGTTATCATCTTCTACCTCGGATTCGGTAGTTACCTCAAGGGGGTTATCCCTTGGACCATATAGCACGCGTTGGAGGTGTCGCCCCTTGGACCATATAGCACGTGTTGGAGGTGTCGCTTTCAACGTCCGAATCGCTCCCGGCATAATATAGATCCTTTTTGCCAAGGGAGGTGATGATGTTCCAAACTACAAAAGCCGAATCAATGTTAGAAACCTTAGATAAATATTCATCATTTAGGGTTAACTTTAAAGCATGAATGGCCTTTGCATTAGCCTCAAAATACTTGCTATTATTAACATAAGAAACATTAGTAGTAGCAAGATAAACATGTATGCCTAAGGCCTTGAGGAATAAAGACATCTTAACCTTCCAAATTTGGATGTTATGAATGTCAAAGGTGGGTGGTGACATGAAGTCCATGGTGTGTGTACAAAATATTGTGATTAGCCTAAAGAGGATCTTTAACTCTAGGTTGTAAGACCCAAATCAAGAGCACTTGGCTCTGATACCAATTGAAAGTTCACCTAGAGGGGGGTGAATAGGTGATGGCTAATCTAATGGTCACTTAATGCCAAATAATGCGGAAGCTAAAACTATTATGACCTAACTAAAACTTTTACACTTAACACAACGTATAACACAAGAGTGTTGCCGAATTCCCGTGAAGGGCTCTGGACAAACTCCTCTAGATTCCCCGTGAATGGTTGAGGTGCCGCGTTGGCTCTCTTGGTTGAATACAAGTGTTAGCAAACAATTCCAAGCAATATATCAATATGAGCACAAGGAATATATCATGCATATAAAGGTAAAGACAAGATAAGTAATGCAAGATATAAACAAGGAGATAGGAGAGAGAGAGAGAGAAATAGCAATCGCAAACACAAAGAGTTTGTTTCGAGGTTCGAGCACACTTGCTCTACATCCCCGCCTTCGACACACGAAGGATTTCCACTATGCAAGATCCCAATGGATCTCTCCCCGGTGCCGCAACACGAAGAATTTGAGAATGAATCTTTTTCAAATTTCTGTGAAAAGTATGGTATTACACATAATTTTACATTTCCTAGAGCATCTCCTCAAAATGGTGTTGTAGAGAGAAAGAATAGGACTTTGCAAGAATGTGCTAGAACTATGCTTATGGACAGTAATTTACCAAAATATTTTTGGGCTGAAGCTATTGCTACTGCATGTTATGTTTTAAATCGTGTGCTTATTCGACCTATTTTAAACAAAACATCTTATGAATTGTTTTATAATAGGATTCCAAAAGTTTCTTACTTTAAGATTTTTGGATGTAAATGCTTTATCTTAAATACAAAAGATGCTTTAGATAAATTTGATGCTAGATCCAATGAAGGTATTTTTGTTGGATACTCTACTCAAAGTAAAGCATATAGAATATTTAATAAGAAAACATTTACTATTGAAGAATCATTACATGTTAAATTTGATGAATCCTTGACTAAGCCTATTTCTAATACTTCTCCACATGATGATGATCATATCATAGATACTTCTATTGATAATATTGTTATATCTTCTGTTGATACTAACATGTCTAAGGATAATGAGACTCCTACCGAGTTACCGAAAGCATATGTTGAAGTAAGGAATCATCCACGAGATTTGGTGATTGGAGATATAAATCAAGGCGTTCAGACGAGATCCAAGTTGAACTACATGACACAAATTGCCTTCATATCACTCATTGAACCGAAGAATATCAAAGAAGCATGTGCGGATGATTTTTGGACAATTGCCATGCAAGAAGAGTTGAATCAATTTGTCAGAAATGATGTTTGGGATCTTGTATAACGTCCTACTGATCATCCAGTCATCGGTACCAGATGGGTCTTTAAGAACAAACTTGATGAATCAGGTGAAGTCATTAAGAACAAAGCAAGGTTAGTAGCACAAGGATACAATCAAGAAGAAGGTATTGATTTTGATGAAACTTATGCACCAGTAGCTAGGCTTGAATCTATTCGTATTTTACTTGCTTTTTCTTGTTTTATGAATTTCAAACTGTATCAAATGGATGTTAAAAGTGCCTTTTTAAATGGAATTATTAAGGAAACTGTTTATGTTGAACAACCTCCAGGTTTTGAACATGAAAAATTTCCAAACCTTGTTTTTAAACTTAAGAAAGCTTTATATGGTTTAAAACAAGCACCCCGTGCTTGGTATGATAGATTAAAAAGTTTTCTTTTAAATTCTGATTTTAAGATGGGAAGAGCAGATACAACTCTCTTTATTAAACATGTTAATAAAGATATCTTAATCATTCAGATATATGTTGATGATATTTTATTTGGATCTACTAATGATAATCTTTGTCAAGAATTTTCTACGACCATGCAGAGTGAATTTGAGATGAGCCACATGGGCGAACTTACTTACTTTCTCGTTCTGCAAATAAAGCAAATGAAGGATGGAATCTTCATTTCCCAATGCAAGTATGCAAAGGAACTTCTAAAAAGATTTGGTATGGAAAATTCTGGTCATAAGAATACTCCCATGAGTACGACTACATTTTTAGACAAAGATGAAAATGGTAAGAATGTTAATCAGAAACTCCATCGAGGTATGATTGGTTCTTTACTATATATTACTTCAAGCAGACCTGATATTATGTTCAGTATATGCTTATGTGCTCGATATCAGTCAAATCCTAAGGAATCACATCTTAAAGCAGTAAAAATAATTTTTCGATATCTTAATAACACAATCAATTATGGTTTATTTTATCCAAAATCAAGCACATTTGATTTACTATCGTATAGTGATGCTGATTTTGCTGGATGTAAATCTGATCGGAAGAGTACTAGTGGTACTTGTCACTTTTTGGGACATTCACTAGTATCATGGTTTAGTGAAAAGCAAAATTCTGTATCATTATCAACAACCGAGGCAGAATATATCGCTGCTAGTATTGCATGTGCTCAAATTATATGGATGAAACAAACCTTACTTGATTATGGTATGACTATCACAAACTCACCTATTATGTGTGATAATACCAGTGCTATTAATTTATCCAAAAATCTAGTTCATCATTCACGTACCAAACATATTGATATTAGACATCATTTTCTACGTGATCATGCTTTAAAAGGTGATATTTCTTTAAATTTTATATCAACTGATAATCAAATTGCAGATATTTTCACAAAGCCTCTTAAAGAAGATACTTTTATAAAATTTCGAAGAGACTTGGGTATTTGCAATTTTTCTGATTTTTAAATATTTTTTCAGAATTTTTTCAAAGGCATTTTTTACATAATTAGTCGACTTACTAATACTTATTAGTCGACTTATACAGAACCTAGTCGACCTGACAGTGCCCCAGTCGACTAATTTGCATCAACAGAGACATGGATTTTTGATTTTTCAAAAGTTAATCGACTATAATAATTTACTAGTCGACTAGTCAATGTATTAGTCGACTAATAAAAAACCTCAAGTCGACTAATTCTGTAACAATCTGTGTTCTGTTTTCGATTTTTATTCTTCGAAACCCGACCCGTTTTCTTAAGTTGTGGATCCAATATCACTCTATTTTAATCCTCACCATTGATTTCACTCTAGTATTGATCCTAACCATTGATTCTTATCTTTCCCTCATCAAAACCCTAGACTTTCCCAATTTCCTTCTCTCAGCCGATCACTTCCAGTCGACTACAGCCGCAAGGAGAAGAACTACAGCAGTGAACCCATCTCTATTTCCTTCAAATTCTTGGTAAACCTCTTTCAAATCTCAGCAATTTCCTTTCATATCTTGTGTTATATTCCTTCAATTTCCGTTCTCAACATGTCTAGGTCAAAGAAAACTAAGTTCACACCATCATCTTCATCTTCACAAGTTGATTTTAGGGCTTTTCTAAAAAATCCTGCCCTAGAAGAGGATTACATTAGACTTTCCTCCTTAGAAATTCTACCCGGTAGATTTGTTAAATATGAGGATTTTTATCACTATGACATTGTCTTATATTTACAAAACTGTGGACTTTTTCATATGTTTTCTACGGATTCTAGGCAAGGCTATTATCCGTTCTTAATTTACTTGTTTTATACTAATTTAACCTTTGAAGATAATGAGGATGATGTCCATATTTATTCATTGGTTAAAGGTATTAACGTTAAATTATCCCCTAAATCCATCGGCCGTATCTTGTCAATTCCTTATCACGGTCTCTTGCTTGATGATATTAATATGGATAATGAGGAAGTCTTATCTAGTATCTTTCTCCCTGGACAAGGATTACCTATGACAAACAACAAATTGAAACCAATTCCCCGTCTCATAGGTCGTATCCTTGCATATAATATTTGCCCTAAAACTAGAAGCTATAACTACTATTCTCGAGAGTTAGCCACTTGTGTCTATGCAATTATGGCTGGCCTCGATGTCAATTGGGCAAAAATTGTCTTTGATACTATGATTAAGTCTCATACTTCCTTCCTTCCTTATGGAGCTTTTTTGACACATGTATTTCGGAAATTTCGCATTGATCTTGATTCTGAAACTAGTGTCATTAAGGTATTCGAACCGTTTGATCGTGCTGCTCTTCACCGTATGAAACTTACTGATATTCCTTATCCTCCTCCACAACCACCCTCTTCACCTCCACAAAGTTCCACTCAACCTCCTTCTTCCTCTACCCAACCTCCTTTCACTGAACCACCTCCAAACCAACCACCTCCTTCTTATACTGATGCCTTCTACAATTCACTGTCTGCTGAGATTGCCTCTCTTCATGCCCAACAACAAGTTCTTCAAGACTCTCAGACTCAAGTGCTTGAAAATCAGTCTTTATTGATGACTTGGTTTGAGCATATGCAACTCCAGATGGATTCATTTTCATCCACTCAAACAGAGATTCTGAACATCCTGAAGACACATTTTTCACCACCTCCTCCTCCCGAATTCGACCTTTGAAGATTATGGCGTTGGCTTTTCTACATGTTTTTGCTTTTGCAGTTTTTGCATGTTATTGTATTTTTCTGTTTTTCAGACTCTTTTAATATATATTTCCGTATGAAAACAATGTATGTTCATGTTTATTTTCTGCTTTTTGTTAATGACAAAGGGGGAGAACATCTGTGTTATGTTTGTGTTATAAATCTGTTGTGTTAAGTTCTGTTACATATTTTATATTTCTGTGTTTTTTGTTCTGTTGTATATTATGTTCATGTGTGTTCTGTTTCCAAAATTCTGTGCAAATTCTGTGCATTTCATATCAGAAACTCTGCTGTGTGTTCTGTTCCTTATCTGCAACAAATCTGCAACATACAATTGTTATATATGTTGTGACAAGCAAATTGCCATATGTGTTATGACACTTAAAGACAATTGACATATGTGTGTTATGAAAATATGTGATGGATATTGACATATGACAATGCAGGGAAACTTAACACTTTCTGCAGGGGCAAACAAGAAGACTTGATTATATATATATATATATATATATATATATATATATATATATATATATATATATATATATATATATATATATTATATATATATATATATATATATATCATTTTGTTATAACCTATTTACTGTAGGGGGAGTTTTGCTGCAGGGGGAGTTATCACAGGTTGTCATCATCAAAAAGGGGGAGAATGTTGATGCCTACCAAGTTGACAGAGATTTTGATGATGGACAAGCACTTAGTGTTATTCTACCTCTGTTGCACATTTTGGTATGTTTTGTGTAATTTTAGAATATTGTGAAAAGCCTTGAACACTTACACAAAATACCTTACCAAGTCGACTTGACCTTCTAATATAGTCGACTACCCCTTCTATAGTCGACTTGCAAAAATCCCTAGTCGACTAGATATTTCCAAAACAAATGACCCAAGTCTCTGTTTGTTCTCTGTCATGAAAGTTAGTCGACTTGACCTCCATATATAGTCGACTAACAAATACCCTAGTCGACTATATCATTTACCAAGTCGACTAATAACCTATACAAAAATTTTCTTACTCTCTGTTTCTGTCTGTCATGAAACTTAGTCGACTTCCCAAACATGTATAGTCGACTAACCCCTTATATAGTCGACTAACAGTGCCTATATAGTCGACTACATTCAGTTTTCCAGAAACCAAGTATCTGTATCAGCCAACATATAGTCGACTTACCCCTTGTTGTAGTCGACTAATCAGTGGAAATTTTGTTCTGCTAATCGACTAATCTCCTGTCCAAGTCGACTAATGGCAGTTGACAACTGCTGTGCAGTTGGTGAATTCTGGTGTGTTTATCAACGTTTCAAAGTTCAAATTTGGCCTGATAACTACCCTAACTTACTATGGATTTCACATATAAATAGGGGTATTGTCCTAGGGCCAAGGCACCAATTCAAATCCAAAGTTTTCAGCCTAAAACTCTCTCCAAAAATTCTGTTTTCTGAAAACCTGTTCCACTTTCAGTTTCTTCACCACATTCCAAACTCCATTGTGAAGATTTCTGAAATTCCTCCTATAAGAAACCTTGTCCACAAGCACATTCAAATTCAAGGCTTATAGGATCATTGTACTCATTCAAAGAAGATCATTGTACAAGGGCGTCTTCTTGGAGTAGAAGAAAGTTGTACAAGGTGTTTGTTCTCTTGGTGTAAAGAGGAGTTGTGCACATTTGGCAAAGGGCGTTTGTCAAGTGGTGTACAAGGTATTGGTTGTGGGTGTACACAAATCAGGAAAGGAAAATCTCAAGCGATTTGCTTGGGGACTGGATGTAGGTCACAAGGACCGAACCAGGATAACTCTCTTGTCTTTGCGTTTGAATTTTCTGAGTTTATCTTGTGAAGTTTTTATTTCCTGCAAGTAGTTTGATTTAAATTTTTATAAACACTATTCACCCCCCTCTAGTGTTTGTGTTGCTTTGATTATAGATCCTACACTCTGATCAAGACCTTCGTGTCCAAAGTACACACAAAGAGAGCCTTTCTCTTCCTCCAAGCGAGATCATACAACCATAAACCAGTAGGAACCTGGTCGTGCACTAGTTGTCTCGAAGACAAATCAAGGTTATGCATACAGTAACCAGATAATCAACATCCTTAACGATTAAGGATAGAGGAAAATGTTGGCCTGTAAGCCCAACATAAGTCCTCGACAACTCATCATGCTGAGGGGAATAGCACGGCTAGCCCAACTCAAACGGTAGTTGGTAAAGGCATATCAAACTCGTTGATAGCTGGGGGTTTGCTAAAAATCCCAAGAGACCTGTTCTCATTTGATTCCCCCTCCAAAGTTACTTACCAATTCTCATCCATAGAATGGTAGGGCCATATATACATTTCGCTGTTATGTTAACATTAAACCTATGATAGCAATTCTCTCGTTTCTCCCCGTGAAAACGAGACCTCCAAAGTCACTTACCAATTCTCATCCATAGAATGGTAGGGCCACATATTCATTTCGCTGTTACGTTAACATTAAACCTATGACAGCAATTCCCTCGTTTCTCCCCGTAAAAACGAGACCTCCAAAGTCACTTACCAATTCTCATCCATAGAATGGTAAGGCCACATATACATTTCGCTGTTACGTTAACATTAAACCTATGACAGCAATTCCCTCGTTTCTCCCCGAAAAACGAGACCTCTTCCCAAATTCCATCACCAATCTTGAGCTTGGTGGCGTCTCAATCGGTTATGTCATTGCGACCTCTGAACCAGCAGACAGCCAAGTCTCAACCTCGAGCCTGTTGACATTTACAAACGACAGGTCTCGATACTTGTTGACATTTACAAAAGACAAGTATCACCTACCTTGAGCTTGGTGGCGTCTCAATCGGTTATGTCATTGCGACCTCTGAACCAGCAGACAGCCAAGTCTCAATTTCGAGCTTGTTGACATTTATAAAAGACAAGTCTCAACCTCGAGCCTGTTGACATTTATAAAAGACAGGTCTCGATACTTGTTGACATTTACAAAAGACAAGTATCACCTACCTTGAGCTTGGTGGCGTCTCAATCGGTTATGTCATTGCGACCTCTGAACCAGCAGACAGCCAAGTCTCAATTTCGAGCTTGTTGACATTTACAAAAGACAAGTCTCAACCTCGAGCCGTTGACATTTACAAAAGACAGGTCTCGATACTTGTTGACATTTACAAAAGACAAGTCTCAATTCCGAGCCCTGTTGACATCTAAAAAAGACAGGTCTCGATACTTGTTGACATTTATAAAAGACAAGTATCACCTATTTCGAGCTTGGTGGCGTCTCAATCGGTTATGTCATTGCGACCTCTGAACCAGCAAACAGCTAAGTCTCAATTTTAAGCCCTGTTGACATTTACAAAAGACAGGTCTCACCGATACTCGCTGACATTTATAAAAGGCAAGTATTACCCCTTTAGCCCCGTAAGGGCTAATCTTGAGACTGGTGACTTCTCAATCGGTTATGTCATTGTGACCTCTGAACCGGCAGATAGCCAAGTCTCATCATCCAATCCAGCAAAGACTATGTTCTCAAGTGGCTGTAAGGCAACTTGGAAAAGTCAAAACAAAACAAGGAGTCAAAACAAAAGAAAAAGAAATTTTCATTGATTCCAAAAGGATGGGATACATAGAGGCACACATATACAACGATCTACAGGCATACATTGTAAGATCTGATCCGCTCTCCAAGGGAAGCCAGCCTCGTCCTCCTGTAATCAGCAGCTTGGGCAAGCGCCTGCGACCTCAGCTCAGCCTCATTGAAATCCATTGCCTGGGCCAAACGAGCTTCGACCTCCGCCAAAGTTGCCCTCTGCGATAATCCCTGCTGCGAGAGTTCGTCATTTTGAGCCTTGAGCTGCTCAAGCCGCGCAGCTTCTTCAAGACGCACCGGTTCAGCCTTGGACAAGAGAAGAGTTCCCTTCCTGATCATCTCTCTGGCCTTCCCGACCTTATCTTCAGCGTCAAGAAGAGCACTGATGGAGGCATCAATGGCGTTTCCAACTTCCGCTTGCCTTGTTTCCAAGGATTTCAAGTCAGAAGAAATAGCCTCGGCAGCTTCTTGAGCGGCAAGACGGGCCTCATGCTTTTGAGCGACAAGACGCGCAAACCGCTCATCAATCGAAGACTCCAGGTCCGAGCGGCTAAAACGGCGCCATTCCTCTACATCCCTCTCGAATTGATCCACTAGGAGTTCCAAGGCAGCGGCCTGGTGATACCCTTCAAAGTCCCGAATACTTTCAATACTGCGGGAGAGGACCACCTTCAAAGTTGAGAATGACATAGTCGAGCCTTTCAAGACCAGGTCAATGGATCGCCCTAAGCCTTTATAAAAGCTATCCAACCATGTCACCTATGAAATCATTTTCAACCTCGGCCACCTCTGGTAGACGGGCAACCTCAGAAAAGTCCACCAGCCTGGTCGATGCTATCGTGGAAAGAGCAACAGGAACATTAACAGCAGCAGGACAGGTCGTCGGTGATCTCGGCGGAGTCTTCATGGAAATCAATACACTAGCCACCGCTGAGGTAGGGCTGGTGACCATCTCCTGAACAGCAGGCTCAACCACCAGGGTTGGGGAAGTAGGGCTTGTAATCACCCTCAGCTCCGCGCTTGGCAAAATTATCGGCACCACACTCGTTGATGTAGTTGGGAGTGAGGATACCTCCGGAACTGCCGTCCCTTCAACCTCTGGTCCTTCGGCTAGCTCGGGCCGATAAGAGGGCAGGTCGCCATACAGCGCATCCAACACAGCAGCATCCGCCGCGGTCGAAGTGCTCATGTCACCCCTTGACCCTTCGGGAAAATCATCTGGCTCCCTTGAAGCTGATGCACCTTGAGGCTGAACACCTGTAGCAAGACTGTGGTTAGTCAGGACACAACATGCAAAGGAAACCAAGAAGTCGGGACAATACCAAAGGATGATGTCGCCTCAAACATCTCGGCAGCCGCGTCAGTATCCATGGGCTCCATCGGAAAATTCTTTGCGGAGTCAACACGAATGGCCGGCCCGCTTGCCGAGTCTCCCGTGGACCATCCAATAGAGCTCGACGCTACAGGACTTCCTTTGGAAGTCCCAGCGCCCGAAGGACCAATGTCGGCCGCATCACCTCCGGACTCCTCCAGGAGGGCAAAAAAACCAGCTTCAGTTCCATAAGTAAACAGGGGATCATAATGTTCCCCTTGCTCTCCAGCCGCGTCAGCTCCTATATCAAGAAGCAAATAATAAGTTATTTGGAACACACAAAAGGCATATTATACGGACGGGGTTGATTTTACCCAGATCTGGAGCAAATTCACCAGTAGTCGGTTCAGCAACCGACGGTTCAGCCACTAATGGGGCAGCAGGAGGGAACGCTACAGAGGGATAACCCTCTACGACAATCGTAGGAGCTTGGCGATGGGGCTTCTTCACCAGCGACTTCCTACGAGATCCACCCTCCCTCTTTCTTTTGAAGTGGACGTCAGAATCCTCTTCCTCCACTTCTTCTACACATCGTGGGGGAGCTGTCCCCATCACACCAGAGCCAGTTGCGGAAGTCTCAGCCCCCGTCCCCGCTTCGAAGCGAGGACTTTCTACATCTGAGGCCTCGCTGTCATCCACAGCGACGAATTCCTCTATGCCTGGGACGCGAACCCTCTTACCTTCCCTTTCTCAGAAGCCTTCCATTTCAGTCGCTGAGAAATTAACCTCACACCTGAGCTGTTGGCCTTGAATCCGAGGGGTGTGGAGTTGAAAGTTGTGTACCACTGGCAGAAGCACAGGGTCATTTGGAGATTGGGATTCCTCAACGGCGTGCGCAGCCGCGCCCCAGTACCGCCTGCAGTAAAGAATCGCCAGGCATGGGCCCCATCAATGAGACTCCCCATGAAAGCCAAATCGAGATTGGCGTTGCCCACATACAGTTGGTCATATCCAAACTGCCGAGCAAACCAACTTGGGACATAGGGTTCCAAGTAGCAGGTATCCCCGCTTCTGTACAATAAGTGTGAGTGCCGGATGCTGACCAGCCACTCAAAAACTCCCCGGCTCAGGGAAGACTGCCCTCCCCCGCATCTCTGAACTCTTCGTCATAACCTGCACCCCGAATACGGGAAAAACTGCGGAAGAGACTATAAACATCATAACGACGTACCAATTTATGGGCCTCAGCCAGTAAGTCTTCAGCCACGAGCGTCCTTCGAATCGGCGGAGAAGCGCCATTCGAACACCTTGCGGGGGGTCCTCTCCAGCTTCAATCAAAGAAGGACAATGCAGGGCGAACCACGCCATCAAATAAGTGTACAGCAGATGATTGGTCTTTAATGTTGCATATTTAATATCATATTTCCATACTTATTTTAGAATAAAAGCCTGCATTGTCCTAATTAATTGCTTAATTTATTTGCAGGCCCATTCTTTAAAGAGATGAAGAAAAATGAGCCCAAAGCCCACAAAAAATTCTGAATTAAATCAGAGTTAATTCACACTCAGTAAATCAGGGAAAAATCAAGAGGTTGAAAACTGGTTGAGAAGAATCCTCTCAGAATCGATCGGTTGAAGCAAAGATCAAGCAAGTTTGATTCAGATTCTGACTGGATATATTTTAGTATTCGAATCATAACTTTTGCTACAGAATCTCAATTCTGATGATTCAAGATGATCCAGAAAGCAGACTGACAGAGCTATAACTTTTATGTTGATCATTATTTCTAATTCTGTCAGTTGTTAAGTGATATTCAGCAATCAACAAGCCAACAAACAGCAGATCAGAACTGAATATCCACCTCTACCCCCTCCATTTCTCCTATAAATACCTGCACTCAAAGGCAAAAAGGAGGGCCAATGCAGAGATAGGATTTAGCTTAATTTTCATTTCTTAGTTTATGTTTTTAGTCTTTCTTTTTATGTAATTTTAGTTTTCATTTATGTAATTCAGAGGAGATCGACTTTCATCGAAGAACAAGACTGAAGCTTGAGCTGGAGTGACACCGGTGTAAGACTTGTTTCTTTTCTTTGATTGTAATGAAATCGAATCAATGTTCTTTTTATATGTACTTCTTTTCAGTCTTCTTCTTCTTCTGTTCTATTTTACCTTTCTTTTTGGTACAACTGTCTTCCAAGTGAGTCTAGAAGCATCGAAAGAGCCTTGCCATTGCGAGTGCCATCGATAGCTCATGACGATGGAGTAGAGTCTCTCTCTGTATCATTTCATTCTTGAAGTAGTCTTGATGATGTAATGTGGATGAAGACCAACACTCAAATCTTATGGGCTATGCGCTGAATGCCTCCACTTCAAGGTAAAATTGTCGCTGCAGACTCAAGGTAAGCTTTTGACGAAGAGAAGGTAAGCAATTGTTTTTATTTCTTTTCTTTTATTTCTGTAAATTAAATCACAAACACAATACCTCTTCTAAATCATCCTTTTCATTTCCTTGTCGCTTTCTTTCGCCGTTTTCTGATTTTTCCACCTTCTCACCGCTCGCTTTCTTCTTAACTTTAACCATTAACTTTCTTTTTCTTTTTCTTAACTTTAAAAACAGAGAAGAACTCTCGTTGGTTTTGATAACGATTTCAATAGAACCGTAAAAAGCTTCCATCGCAAACCCTCCTTGTGGATCACGACCCGCATAGCCACTTGCTATAGCGGAAGTATTGAGCACTTGCACATTCCTTTCTTAAGTTCTATAATCTCGTATTTTTTGTGCAGGTCGGCCTCAATCAAATTTTGGCGGATAACCCTCTACGACAATCGTAGGAGCTTGGCGACGGGGCTTCTTCACCAGCGACTTCCTACGAGATCCACCCTCCCTCTTTCTTTTGAAGTGGACGTCAGAATCCTCTTCCTCCACTTCTTCTACACATCGTGGGGGAGCTGTCCCCATCACACCAGAGCCAGTTGCGGAAGTCTCAGCCCCCGTCCCCGCTTCGAAGCGAGGACTTTCTACATCTGAGGCCTCGCTGTCATCCACAGCGACGAATTCCTCTATGCCTGGGACGCGAACCCTCTTACCTTCCCTTTTCTCAGAAGCCTTCCATTTCAGTCGCTGAGAAATTAACCTCACACCTGAGCTGTTGGCCTTGAATCTGAGGGGTGTGGAGTTGAAAGTTGTGTACCACTGGCAGAAGCACAGGGTCATTTGGAGATTGGGATTCCTCAACGGCGTGCGCAGCCGCGCCCCAGTACCGCCTGCAGTAAAGAATCGCCAGGCATGGGCCCCATCAATGAGACTCCCCATGAAAGCCAAATCGAGATTGGCGTTGCCCACATACAGTTGGTCATATCCAAACTGTCGAGCAAACCAACTTGGGACATAGGGTTCCAAGTAGCAGGTATCCCCGCTTCTGTACAATAAGTGTGAGGGCCGGATGCTGACCAGCCACTCAAAAACTCCCCGGCTCAGGGAAGACTGCCCTCCCCCGCATCTCTGAACTCTTCGTCATAACCTGCACCCCGAATACGAGAAAAACAGCGGAAGAGACTATAAACATCATAACGACGTACCAATTTACGGGCCTCAGCCACGTAAGTCTTCAGCCATGAGCGTCCTTCGAATCGGCGGAGAAGCGCCATTCGAACACCTTGCGGGGGGTCCTCTCCAGCTTCAATCAAAGAAGGACAATGCAGGGCGAACCACGCCATCAAATAAGTGTACAGCAGACCTATCCTAGGATTGGGTCCGTCGCAAGGCGAAGTGGCTCCCTTTCCACGCTTCGTCGCTGGCGGCCTGCAAAAAGCCTCTGTTAATGCACGAAGGCCTCTCTGGATACAGCACACCATGGCCGGAAGAAGACCCAGAGGGTGCCCATGAACCAACCGAACAGTGGGCAGCAAGACATTCGGATGAACGACGTCACCCGAAGAAGATGACACTACGCATTTCTTCAGCCAGACGGTTAAGAAGCCAGCCAGCAGTGCCTTCCGAGACATCGGCCGACGAGCCTGATGATGGAAGCTCCGAAGGACATCACCCTTCTCATAGGGACCATCGTCTTCCGTCACAACAAGATCCCTTTGGAGGTGCTTTTGCATCCGTTCAAAGATATCCTCATCAGCAACTCCGCAGTGAGCTGCTTCAGGAGTATTCCCCATATCCGGGAACAAGTAATTCCCCCAGCTCTTCAAGCTACAGGAAGTTCCCTTACTGCCCCCATGTATACTGGAACAAATGTGCAAGTGGCACATTAACTCCGATAGGTCTCGAACAAGGCAGGCTCCTACTTCTCCAGAAGAGCCAATTCCGCTTCGCACGGGAAGTATTCTTCATATGGGAGAGACCCAAAAGGTAGAGCAGAGACTTCCCACATCTCATGCAAGGCCATGCCCAACTCGCCAACAGGGGTGAAGAAAGTCCCTGAAGCTGGGCAATACAATTCAAAGATGGCATAAAAGCACGCCACATTCATCTCAATGCCATAGCAGGCCGCCCTGACGGCCTCATAGAGGTTCAGCCTCTCCAAATCCTCCTCGAAATGAGCAAGGATATATGTAGTCAAATCCATCCACCACGTCTTCGGAGGGTGAATCCAACCTGGAGCCCTGAAGTCAGTAGCAGGATAGTTCCCATTGACCTTGCAGAACTGGTTGCCAAAGGTCAGCGCCACAGCCGGATTTTCTCCTACTGGGATCTCTCGCGATACATTCCCAGGGTGTAGACCCATTATGCTATGAGGAGGCCCCGCTTTTGCATAACCAGGAGACTGAAACATTAATCTCCCTACGTGGACGGCGTCGGTATTTCGACTCACGTCCCATGCCATCTTCCGAGCCTGCGTCACACACTGGAAGGAAGACAAAGAAAAATGTCGCCTGTTGGACGGAAGGTAAAACTTCTCATCATCCAACCGGAAAATCCATTGCCCTTCTCCTGCCTATAGTTGGTGATCAAGATCTGGTGCGGCATCCCCAAACATGAAGTCGGGCTTCCTATAAGTTCGACGGTCAATATCTTCAAGAGGAGCCGTAGTCAGAATGCTCCTCGTGGTGAGTTGATCACCACCATGAATAAGCGTGTCTCGAATGATGGAGCTCCGCTCACTAAACAAAGAAGCTTGCCTTGAAATTGCAAGCTGATGTTGCCATCCACTCCTCTGGTCATCCCAAACAGATTGTTCAAAGGACCGGGAATATAGTGCACTGCAGGAGCAAGAAGAACTATGATTAGTTCACCAGCCAAGCAAACACAAAGATACGACTTTCACCAAGGCATAGCCTCGCCTAGTGGGCAAAGCCAGCAAGGTGATAGCTTCGACAAAGCTTAGCCTCACGGACAAGTCCGCAGTTCGCAGAAAATGTCCAATGGTTTGCTTCGCATAAGCAGAAGGTGATGCAGAAGGTGGTACAGCCCTCAGGGCTAACTTCATCAAAGGGGCATTATGGTCAAAAGTTATCCTTTACGGCCATGATTGAAGGGACAGGTCCGTATCCTGTTCTTCAACAGGACGAAGACAGCCCAAGTAATAGCTTCGTACGGAAGCTTAAAGAAGAACTGTTCAGTTCTTATACCCCCGCCCAAGAAAGCAAGGGAAATCTAGGGAATTAAATTCCCTAACAGTAACAGATCATGTTTGATCGTTCTGGATTCATCCAAAGATAGCCAGGCATCGACTGTTAAAAAAAAAAAGAAAGAGACAACAGTCTCTAATCAAAAGGGAAAGTCCCTTACTGGCGATTGATCGTTCGACGACCGGAGGAGGAGAAGGACCCCCCGCTGCAAAAGTTGCCACTTCTTTCCCCGCTCGTCTTTTGGGCGCCATTGAAGAGCTGCGAAAGTTCTCAAGCTTTCTAAATGAAGAGGAAAGAGGAAGAAGAAGAGCCAAAAGTTCTCTGAAAAGAGATCTGCTCTTTTTTTCAGTCCGATCGGGCTTTTATAGGCCAATCAGTGCCCGAAACGATGCCTCGAAAAAGGTACAAGCCGCCGTTCCAAATTAATTTGAAACGCTGCCTAAAGCGCCTTCCCGAGAAGTGCTGATTCAGCCCCATTAAGGGTTAACTTCGCCATGGATCAAAGTGCGGACTTCGCACAATCCATCAAGGACCTCGCCAAAAGGGTTGCCTTAGCCCCCTAAAGGCGCAAAAAAGACTCTGTCCTTAACTTCGCACAAAGTTTAGCCCCGCTATGGCCAAACTTTCAATGAAGGCAAACAAAAATCAGATGAGCAGAAAATGGACTTTCATTGATTTAAAAGGAAAGGTACATTGATACTACATTAAGGTTGTGTTTCGTACAACAGATTCAGTTGCTCAACAGGATCATTTGCGCAAAAGGCATACAAGTGGTTTTATCTACTTCCAAGCCAGACCAACTGGACACGAAAGGCCTTCCTCCTCCACAAGGTCGTGACCAGAACAGATGGTGCCACCAGGATAGATGGTGTCATCTGAACAGATTGTGCCACGAGGACAGGGCCATGATCCTTCGCTTAATGGCAGATGTTGCTACCAGAAAGCCGGATCATCTTTGATTAAAATTGGCAAAGGATTATTCGCCACCAGCCGGCCAGATCACCCATGATGAAAGTTGGCAATGAGGTTAGTGATCTCACAAGCGACGTCCACTATCCCGAAGTGGATCATCTACTGTAGGCGACTACCACCTCGCCTCAAAGTGGATCATCCCGGATAAGCGACTGCCAACAGCCTCTGGGACACGCATTAGCTGCCCCAGTTTTGTTCCTCCTGCTTAAAAGTAAAGCTTCAACTGGGGAATCATAAGGCAACTTTTCGGTCTCTTTCATCAAGTCACAAGATTGGCGAACATAGTTCACTGCAGATTAGCAGTTAAACACAGAAAGAGCTGCAAAAATACTAAGTCAGATTCTTTGGGACGAAGCAATCTGATTTCAGTTAAAGCAGAGGATAAGCCTCGTTTGCACAAGCGATGATGGGCTAGCTCAGCAAACGCCAAGTCCTAGCCTCGCCTATACGGCTAAGCCAGACTGATCCTGTGGGACACAGTCTTAACCTCACCAATATGGCAAGACTGGCTCAACTTTGAAGAGACCAAGTCCCAAGTTCTGCCTGTGTAGCGAACTTAACATGCAGTGATCTTTCTCTGATCAAGTCAAGATGATAGCTTCCCTGGGAAGCTATGTTGAAATCCTTCTCTGCAGATCAGCCAATTGCCAGATGAAGAGTAAGGGAAATTAATCCCTGAAGTAGCTGTCAAAGCTAAATTAAGGGAGATGAATTCCCTAAAACTGGTGAAGTCGTTGAATGATCAAGACTTACCGGTCCTTGGCCGGATAATGACCAGAGTGGGCATTCCCACTACTTCAGAGATCTGAGTATCTCTCTCAACCAAGAGAAGAGGAGAAGAGCAGATCACTTCTCTTCAGAGGACCTCAAGTGTCCTATTTATAGGCCCCATGGCCTGAGCGCTGCCGCCTTAAGCGTGAAAGCACGAGCTCATTTAAGGCACTTATTGTTTCTTGAGAAAAGGGACGGTTTCCCTGGAACCGTGCAAAGGAAGAAACGTCTCCCTCATAAAGGCACTTATGGCTCCTTGAAGAAAGGGAATATCCTCCCTTGGAAATACATGATCAGAGGATATCTCCCTCGATCAGTGTAAGAGAAAGATAATCCTCCTTGTAATCGGCCCACGGCAATTGGCCTTGGGAAAGCAACAGATGTTCCAGAGCGAACTTGTTCCCAGAAGCCCAGATGCGGAGCTACCTACATGCGAAGCTACTCAGACGTGAAACTACTCAGAGTCGCGAACCTGCACAATTCTTCGACAAACTTATCCCAAAGCAGGATTGAAAGCGAAGCTGAACTCAACCATCATGGCGACGTTCATACTCCATACACCACCGATCAAAGCAGTTCAAAATATTTTGAAGACTGAGCTATTGCAGACTTTCGAAAACTTTGAAGGGGGTCTTGTTGACACTTAAAAAAGACAAGATTCTTATTGGTCCGAACAATGTCTAAACTTGTTGACATTTACAAAGACAAGTGACAGACGAGCTGAAGACCAGTTTTCACCCATCTCCGAGGGACAAGGAAGCAACTTGGACTCCATTGATCCAGTAACAGACAGTGAACCCGGATTGTTTCTAAAACAGACCTCAGCAGGTCTAAGGTGCTAGCACTTAGCATCACATGAGCCCAAGGGATAGCCTCGCTTGAGAGGCTAGGATCATCCGACTTCGCCTTGAAGCCATTCAAAGCCTCGCCAGGAAGCTAACTTATAACTTCGCCATAGGGACTTCTAGCTCCGCCGAAGGGTTTCTTTCGGACTTCGCCAGAAACCGTCTCCAGCTCCGCTGCGAGCTCAAAGCGGGCAGCGCCGCTACGGATCTGCTGTGGTTAACCTTTGACCAATCAAATCTCCGGATGAGATCGGATCCAATCAGATCAAATCTAATTAAGATCAAATCGGAGATCAAATTTGGTAGTTGATTGCCACAATCTCTTTACTCTCTTAAAACGAGTAAGAAGATCAAGGAAAATCCTCCAACGATATGGAAAGGATCAAAACAGATCAAGGAGATCAACCGACCTGCCATTTCTAGCTTCGCAGAGCCGATCTTAGCCTCGCAGCAAGGCTACTTTCCAAATTCAAACAGATTCGATTCAATCTGTTTCCATATCTTCAAGGGACGATTATACCCTTTCTCTCCCTATAAATAGCCCGCAGGGGCACAAGGAGACAGACACGCACAAGGAGAGACACACGACAGGCCAAGAGGACTCCACAAGCAGAGACTTCTTCAAGAGAACTCCACAAGCAGAGGCTTCTTCACGACGCACCGTGCGTTCTTGAATTCAGAGACTTTTAGAGAATTACTTCTCTATTCAGGGTGCTGATACCCTAATAACACCTTCTTCTCAAGGAATCTCCGGAACCAGGCGAGAAGGAATTCCTAATTGAAGGCGGTTTTGAGAAGTAGCAAGAGGGTTATACCAACCCTCTATTCTCTGATTCCCGGAACCAGGCGAGAAGGGAATCTCATCGCTCGCATCGTCAAAGGGACAAAGTGGTCGCGCGCTGACCAGACTCCTATCGGCATACTTCTCCAGAATCTCTGAGGAGATCTACTTGTAATATTTTTAAGAATACTTGTAATTTAGCTCCTCAAACCTTTTTATTGTAAGTTTTCTCCTTTGCAAATATAATGGAAATAGTTGTGAAAATAAATTGGGTAGACCTGTAATAAATTTTTCTTTCCAAAAAGATTTGGTTGAATCGGACCGTTTTAACACATGAGTTAGAAACATATCTTTGTACCATCGAAAATCAGAAAGGGTTGGACATCGAAGGTTAGTAAGGAATATTTTTGAAGATCCTAATTCTTCTGCAGGGTTTCCTACAAAATGTGTTGCTATTGTGACGATGAGAAAACTAGTAGAATCATTTCTCCTAGTAATTGTTCCCTGAGCATCTTCTACTTCTATTTCGTGATTTAAAATAGTTTGTTTGTCTTCTAGGGTCAATGAGTTATCCCACCAATATTTTTAATTGACCAGTGAATCTGGTGACAATGTAAACAGTGGCATTTTGTTCTTGTAGTCGGTTGTTTTGTAGGCAGTTACTGCATACCATTTTCCTGTAAAGTGTTTAATATTTCATATTCACTTTTTCCATCAATATTCCATTCATAAAATGAAGTACCATCATAACTTGACTTGAATATTGCCCGTTCTTCATATTGAATATCTAGAAGGGTTGGCCTAGGATAATAATTCCTAGTTCTTCCTTTACGCCAATAATTTTTGTATGAATTGTTATGCTGCTTGTATTTTCGATGAATTCTATTAATTTCTAAATCTTGATCTGTTCCTTGAATATCATCTTCTATTTGATTAATTTGTTGTACTAAGGAATTGTCTGAGGCTGAAGAGTCTTCAGCAGATTCAGATTCTGATGCATTTTTTTCTTCAATCGTATTTATCTTTGATGTGCTTGAATATCTTTATTAATTTTTTCTAGAGCTTGAGTTATTTGTCCTAGTAAGTTTAGTGGTTGAATTTTTCTTCAAATTCAATTGGTATATTAGTTAGTTGAAAAGTGGTGATGAATACTTTGTGGAAATTTAGGACTGGACTCTTTGTGTACCCCTTTAATTTCAGTTGATAAAGAATCTATTTGTTGTGCTATCGTGTGCAGCATTTGATTTGAATAATTTTGATGATATATTTCCTTAATGTCTTCAATGTTAACCGGTTCATTATTATCTTTTCCTTTTTAAAGGTGAGGCAGTAAGTCTCCTTCTTTAGTAGTAATTTTAATAGATTGCAATGGGGGATAGATAGAAGTTACTGTTTGACCGTCGGATAATTGCCATTTTTTATACAAACTAGTTTGAACATTGATTTGAGATTGGTTGTACGGGTTTTGAATGCCTGTTTTATTAAATAATATTCTAACCATATTTCGAAGTTAAAATTAATTTTATGTTTTTCTATATCAGTGATCCATTCTTTTATTAATATTTCTGATAAGTTTTATCAAATTCTGAGAATCAATTAAAATATTCGGATTTTTCTCTGAAGTCTTTCATTAATTCAAAACTATTATTAATGAATGGTTTATCACTAGTAATGACATTAATCTCACTACTAAAGTCTCCCTTCATCTGTGATGATGTCGGAGAATAATTTCCCTGATCCATTTCTAGAAGAGGAGATTATGAAATACTTTAATGGGCTGTTGTAATGAATAATCTGAGCATGACCTCCTACTAGATTCAGGATACCTGAAAGAGGTTGAAGGTTTTTCTTTCAGCGAATTAAATCGTATTAATACCGTTCCATCATTTTCTTCAATTATCAGAACTTCTGTTCTTTCTATGTCTCTAGGATTTGAGGATTTTCAATCCTAAATTCCTCTGGAATTGTGATTTCATTCCACTTTAATCTTCTTGGGACAAAGGTTTTTGAATGTTCAGTTTCAATTTGAAGTAAGACAGTTTCTTCTTGTGTAGAGGTATTCATCATTTTGAATTTAGGGTTCATATTAGAGTTCATTAATTTGAAATACATTTTATACATAACCGCTACTTGTTCAGTAAATTTTTTCAAATTTGTCACCTTGTAAATAAATGTCTAAGATTAATGAATTTAAGAATAATAATCTGTTAATGATACAGAGTAGTTAGGCATACAATTGAAATAGACTGGACCATTACATATATTTGTTTGAATCATAGACAAAATAGACGACTTGTATCTTTTTAGTCTTTTGTCTCTTAAGGCTGTATACACAGGAATATCTACACCTGTATGAACTAAGTGTTTAATGATTACCTATTAGGCCAAAATGTATGTAACGAAATCCTTTCTTTAGAAATTCTTTAATACCAAGGTGGATAATAATGGAATGGTTTGAAATTTATTCTGAATATTGAATGTTTCTTCATGAATTTTAATTGCGTATGATGTTTTGAAGTCAATGTTCCTATACTATAGTTGTTTTCTAATTTTTCATTTGAAATTTTCCATTCTAATAGTCCTCATGAATTATGTCTTCCCTACTTCTTACTATCTTCTTAGTTGAGCCTGAGGATGAATTGGAACCTAGAAGCATTCTTCTTACAATGTTAGCCATAATTAATGCATGATCAAATGTATGCTGCAACTCTAGTCTTAACGGGAACACGGGAAACACTATGCCTGGAACACCCTATTCACTTAGTGGGCTTACAACGGTCTTACAAGTTTATCAACACTTACCAACGCTAATGCAGAGTTTTAACATGCAATTGATACGCACTAATGATAACAACAATGCAAGAACATGGCTACCTATATATATATATAGGTATATATATATATACCTATATATATATATATAGGTATATATATATATATACCTATATATATATAGGTATATATATATATACCTATATATATATAGGTATATATTATATATACACACACCTATATATATATAGGTATATAATATATATATACCAATATATATATAGGTTGTGTGTGTGTGTGTATATATATATATATATATATATATATCTTATTATATATATATATATCTATATATATATAATATATATATATAATATGTATATATTAGGTCTATATATATATATATGTGTGTATATATATACATATATATATACATATATATATATATAGGTATATATATATACCTATATATATAGGTATATATATATATATACCTATATATATAGGTGTGTGTGTGTTGGTGTGTATATATATATATATATACCTATATATACCTATATATATATAGGTATATATATATAGGTATGTGTGTGTGTGTGTGTGTGTGTGTGTGTGTGTGTGTGTGTGTGTGGTGTGTGTGTGTATATTAGGCATATATATATATAGGTATATATGTATAAACCTATATATTATATATATATAGGTATATATATATCTATATATAATATATATATATATATATATATATATATATATATATATATATATATGTATATATATATAGGTATATATATATATATACATATATATATATATAGGTATTATATATATACCACCTATATATATTGTTGGCCCAATGGCCTTCCACTCTAGTTTTGATGATGATCAACACTCATGTAGTTATGTTTACTAATATTCTTGTGTTTCTAAGTTTCAGATCATTAACAGGATATTAGGTTGGTGATTAGCTTCTACAAGATGATTAGAAGCTTATCATGATGATTCCGGTGCCAAGCTTAAGATCATACCTTTGCACTTGGAGAATCACGGAGTTTTGGACCGAGTCTACTTGAAGATGGAAGATCGACAAGAAGACTTAGGTATCTAGTTTAGAGTTTGTGTTTTAGATCCATTTGTAAAGCTTAGTTAGTTGATATGCTCAAGTGAACACAAAAACACACGTTTTATGATTTGATATTTGGTTTTTATGAATAGTTGATCAAAACAAGTTTACATGTTTTTATTTGTAGTAGATGTATTCTAGTTATACATACATGGTTTAACTTGCTAAACAAACTTATTTTGATATCCCTATTCATGTTTTGGAAAAATCAAGTTTGATAAAAATACAAGTTTTGTTTTTGATAAATTTTGCAAGACACAAAAAAAATTGATATGTTGATATATTGTCTTGAAATTTTTATCACAGGTGTATGTTTTAATATAATATGATAAAACAAATTTGTGAATTTTTTAGAAGTGTTAAAAGATTTTTAGAAAATATTTTACACTATTTTTCTGACCTGGACTGTGCTGACAGGCTGGTCGGTCGACCGGGACGGTCGACCGCACCAAGGGCCGGTCGACCGATCCGGTCGACCGACGTGCACGGACGTGCACGTCTGTTAGGCACAGAGCCGTCGACCGGGCCGGTCGACCGGGATGAGAGCTCTGCTCTCGGGAATTTTCGGTCGACCGGACCGTCGACCGATATTGCCCAACGGTCACATTTTTGACCGTTGGCGGTCGACCGGGCCGTCGACCGGTGGCTGTCAGAACTGCCACATCAGCCTAACGGCTAGTTTTCTGGTTTGGCCTATAAACCCTATTCATTTGGGATTTTGGCCAAGGTTTTTACAAGAGAAAAATCCAGGTTTTCAGAAGTTTAAACAAGTTTTTAAAAGAGTTTTTGGGCTTTAAACTTCTCATCTTGATTTGTTTTGGGTTTTTGGAAAATCAAAGAAAGCTAGGGTTTTTGGGAGATGTATTGTTTTGTATTTTCTATCTTCTACAAGTGATTTCCCAAGAAGTTTTTCTTTGTTGCTTGTTTCCAAAAACACCTAGTTTTCCACACTTGAGCTATCATACTATCCTAAACTATTAGGATCTTGTTTAGTGGAAAAAGAGAAAAGAAAGAGAAGTGTTTGAGGTTGTTGTTGTAACCTCTTGTGTTGTAACCCTCCTTTTATTTGTGAATCCCTCTTCGTGAGAGTGATCGGAGTGGTATTGGTTTGCTCCCTCTTAGGTAAGGTGGAGTTTGGTTGTGAGCCTCTTCGTTAGAGGTGTGTGGATTGGTTGTTGTATTGGCTACGGGCCTTACCCCTCGGTAGTGAGGTGGTTGTTTGAGAGAGGAGTTTTGGTACTCCTAGAGTTGTAAGAAATCCTCTTCGGTAGAGGTTCCCTCGGTGGGAGTTGAGATAGTGGAAATCTACACGGTGGTGTAGGCGGGGATGTATAGCAAGGTGCTCGAACCTCGAAACAAATCTTGGTGTTTGCGTTTTGATCCATTGTCTCTCTAACTCTCTCTTACAATTGTGCAAAGCATCATACTCATCATCATATCATACTTGCTTGTGTTGAGCATTGATTCATTCATATCTTATACTTGCTTGTTTGCCTTGCATCTTTTATGCTTGGCTTGATTGTGTGTATTTCATATTGCTTGGATTGCTTGTGTGTGTGTGCTAACTTATACTCATCCAACAAGAGCTTCACATAGCACCTCACCCATTTCAAGGGGAATCAAGGGGAGTTAGTCCAGAGCCTCGCAAGGGAATTCGGCTACACTTGTTGTATTGTATTAGTTTGTGCATAATTTGCATTAGCTTCCGCATTAGCGCACTTAGTTTTCATTAAGTTTCTTAGATTAGCACTTACACCTATTCCCATCACCCCCCCTCTAGGTGTTTTTCAATTGGTATCAGAGCTAGTACTCCTGATACTTAGGCTTAACATCCTAGGAGTGATCCATTTGCTTGCTAATCTCATTTGCATTTGCTTGTTTTGCACACATATAGTTTACCATGGCCTTCATGACCCCACCTATGTATGACCCTTCCAATATTCATGTTTGGAAGATTAGGATGACCGTTTATTTACAAACCCTAGGTCATAAAGTTTATCTTGCTATTACCAAGGAATCCTTCCTTAGTGATCGCAATCATATAGGGGCCAATGCACAACCCTTGAGGCTATTAGAAGCACTCTTCCTAAAGATATCTTTTACGTGTTTCTAATCTTGATTCCGCTTTTGCAGTGTGGAACAAGTTGACAACAACCACCAACACCTCCAAGCTTCAAGTCCAAATCCACAAGAAGAGGAATCTAGTGGAGAATCCGGCCACAACAATGCTATATGGTCCAAGGAATGACTCCCTTGAGGTACATTCGGAACCCCACTTAGATAGTGATGATGATGCTAGTTCTTCTAGTAATGATATTGTTGATCCCCATGCTTTAAATGAAGAACTATCTATTGTTTGTGAAAAACTAATAGAAAAATATAACTTGTTGAAAAAGAAGAGTCTAGGCATTAATGATGAAAATAAAAATTTGATTGCTAGACTTGATGTTGTTTTGCAAGAGAAAGAGGAGATTACTAATGAGAGGGATTCATTAAAATCTCAACTTGATCTTGCACTTAAAGAAATGATTTTTTAAAATCTAAAATAATTGCCATGTTCTTTTGAAGAAAAAGAACTTGTCTTCAAAAGTGATTTTGTTTTAAAAGAGAATGTTGATTTGAAAAATAAAATTATTTCTATTTCAAATGATCTAGATGTTTGTTTAAAGAAAACATTGGTTTGCAAAATAAGATTGATACACATGTTGCCATGCTAGGGTAGTATCACACCTTCACCTATTGCATGCCACACTTCTTCTTCTAAGATTAATGATGATATTTGTTTTGCTTAAGAAGAAGGTTGATTGTTTGGGCTCCACTATGAGCCAATGTGCCTTGAACCACACTCGGTTGGAAACCTTGGTTTGAAAGAAACAAGTTCCATCCTTTATGCATGCACACCCTTCACGGCATACACATGCTCCTCACGGACACACCCATCACCATATGGTGCTCATGTGTACACATGTACACATTGTGGACGTAAGGGCCACCTTGCTAAATTTTGTTATGATAGATTACATACTCCTAATTTAGCAAAGAATTTTGTTTGGTTAGAGAAGGACTAACCCCCATGGACCCAACAGATGTGGGTACCAAAGACCACCCCTCCTATTGTTTATGATGTAGGTGTGGGCTCTCACATGACTGAGAGTGATGACACCTTGGAGTGGATGCGTTCCGTAAAGGAAATCTATTGGATGCATCACTTTCAGGAAGAGATGGTGGAGAGGACCACCAAGTTTTGGAGACAAGGAGGTTGCCTTCTAGGTTTTGGTAACAATTCCTAACTCCTTATTATTTGTTTACACCGCTTTATATTTCATCTTTGATTATAGCATGTTTTGATGTCTATGGATTAGTATGTTCATTCCATGTTTATTAGATCCTTGACATACTATATAGTATTTGAGACACACATGCTTATATGACCCATATTTAGTGTTCTCACCTTTTGTTTAGCTATAATGTACATCATGAATCTAATACATGTGAATTTACATAGTAATCATGTATTTGTTTTATCATGATGATTTTCATATTGTGTTTTAATGCTTCATGTTTTTGAATATATGTTTAGATGTTAGTTTTCATTAAGACTAGTTTATATTTGTACATATGATGGGCTACAAACAATCTATATATGTTTGGGATTGAATGCTTGTTTGTTCCCATTAGATGTGCTAGTATAGTCTATTTTGATGATTCATACATTTTAAACTTGTTTCCATTTTTGGTATTTGTTTTTATGATTATGAGTTTTCATTTCATGTATATGTGTATTTTGCCAAACTTTGAAGATATACATGTATACCCCTTGAGTCATTTGCCTTTCATGCAAATACTATTATGGACTCAAAGTGTGTTTAGGGATATGTATGTATACTTCTTGTGTTGACAAATCATACATATACCTTGAAAAGAATTGGTATCAAATTGTTTAAATGAAAAGCTAAATTTTTCATACTTTTCATACTTTTCATGTTTCATGATTGTCATGTTTATTGTGTCAATATTTAACTTCATGTATATGTCCATCTTATCCAAACTATTGACTATACATGAGTATCCTTTTTGAGCCACGTGCCTTAATGCATATATTTTGTGGACTCGTTATGTTTTGGATATGTATGTATACTATCGTTGTATTAGACATACATTGCTTTGAAGATTAGATAGTTTTGATGATTTTCGAGTTTTAAGGAATGTGAGCTTATGAAAATATTTCATGATTATGATATTCACACTTTATTTGTACACTCACATCTATTGCTTGCTCATGTTTTGTTTTTCATGAGTCTTATTTTTGCCTAATTGAACTTGAGTGTTTGATATGATGTGAATTTCATGTTTGTGAAAATAATTTTGTTTTATTCCTTGCTTGAAGGATTTCGTACTAGTTAACAAGTTTTTCCATTTTAACTAGTTCGTATTCTTCTTTTGGTAGTGATTTTCAAACTAAACCTAATTTTCAAATCTATTTTTGAAAACCCCTACCATCAAGGGCGGTAGGATGGGAGATCATGTTCATGTATGCCTAAATTGAAAATCTTTAAAACTTGAATTATGATTGGGTGGTAGATAATATGATGTATACACTTGAACTTATTGTTATGTCAATTGTTATCATTGAACTCTTTCAATTGGTATCATTTTGATCTTCTTGAATACTCATATATGTTTTGTATGTATGTATGCTTTAAATTCCAAGTATATCAATTTCTATTGGTATCTATTTTTCATACATATATATGTTTGTGTTTATGCTAGTGCTTGAGTTTCAATTTTGTTAAATTGATTACTTTTAATTGTTATCAAGACATGCATGACTTTAGTTTGTATTTCATAAGGGGAGAAAATTTGATTTTGTATTTCAATTGGTATTTGTACTCCCTCTTTATGATTAAAAGTTTTATTTTGAACATATGATATCAACATCAAATTTATTTATATATTTTCAAATGAATAATATTCTTACAATTGGTATCAAAATTTGTGTTTAGACATTCAAATTTGTTATGTTGTTTTACAATTGGTATTTGTTTATGTTTAATTACAATTGGTATTTTCAAATTTTTGTTTAAAGAAGAAAATATTCAAAGTTTTGATTTGTATTTCCTATATGCAAGGAGAGCTTAACATCTCTCTTACATATAGATTCATGTTGAGTATATTATAAATTGAGGAGCTTGACAACTCTTCTTTATATGATATACGTGTGTAGGGGAGCTTCACATCTCCTTTTATGCATACATAATATGTGTTATGTGAATTGGGGCTTGTCATCCCTTCTTCATGTAATGCATATGTGTAGGGAAGCTAACTTAGCGTCTTCCTCTTCATGAATGTATATAGCATATAACATATATTGATCCTTGTTTATTGGTATCAAGATGCTTCATTAACATATTTCAATCGATATCATGTTTTTAAAGTCACCCCTTATTGACTTGTTGTTGTTTTAGACAAAAAGGGGGAGAAACATTGTTTGCGTTGTTTTGATTGACAAAAAGGGGAGAAAGATTTTTACCCCCTCATTTTATCTATGGTTTTTGATTGTTTACCCCTTTGTTGATGATTGACAAAAGGGGGAGAAAGATTTATGAAGTTTTTATATGCATGCTTATGTTATATATGATATATTATGTTTTAATCTCAAGAATATAGTTTTATATGCATGCTTATGTTATATATGCATATATTATGTTTTAATCTCAAGAATATAGTAAGTTTGATTGATTTATAGAGTTTGCTTTGTAATTGGTATCTAGAGCATATTTTATGTTGAATATTCCATTGGTATCTAGAGCACATGTTTATATGCATTGTCATGCATTGCATATTATTTTTATTTGTTTATGCATGAGTATTGTCATGCATTGCATATTATTGTTTATTTGTTTATGCATGAGTTAAGGGGGAGCTTCTTTGAAGCTTAACTTTAATCCATGCATATATAACTCCATGAGTTTTGTCATCATCAAAAAGGGGAGATTGTTGGCCCAATGGCCTTCCACTCTAGTTTTGATGATGATCAACACTCATGTAGTTATGTTTACTAATATTCTTGTGTTTCTAAGTTTCAGATCATTAACAGGATATTAGGTTGGTGATTAGCTTCTACAAGATGATTAGAAGCTTATCATGATGATTCCGGTGCCAAAGCTTAAAGATCATACCTTTGCACTTGGAGAATCACGGAGTTTGGACCGAGTCTACTTGAAGATGGAGATCGACAAGAAGCTTAGTATCTAGTTTAGAGTTTGTGTTTTAGATCCATTTGTAAAGCTTAGTTTAGTTGATATGCTCAAGTGAACACAAAACACACACGTTTTATGATTTGATATTTGGTTTTATGAATAGTTGATCAAAAGTTTACATGTTTTATATGTATAGTAGATGTATTCTAGTTATACATACATGTTTAACTTGCTAAACAACTTATTTTGATATCCCTATTCATGTTTTGGAAAAATCAAGTTTGATAAAATAAAGTTTTGTTTTTGATAAATTTTGCAAGACACAAAAATAAATTGATATGTTGATATATTGTCTTGAAATTTTTATCACAGGTGTATGTTTTAATATAATATGATAAAACAAATTTTGTAAATTTTTTAGAAGTGTTAAAAGATTTTAGAAAATATTTTACACAATTTTTCTGACCTGGACTGTGCTGACAGGCTGGTCGGTCGACCGGGACGGTCGACCGCACCAAAGGGCCGGTCGACCGATCCGGTCGACCGACGTGCACGGACGTGCACGTCTGTTAGGCACAGAGCCGGTCGACCGGGCCGGTCGACCGGGATGAGAGCTCTGCTCTTGGGAATTTTTCGGTCGCGGACCGGTCGACCGATATTGCCCAACGGTCACATTTTTTGACCGTTGGCGTCGACCGGGCCGGTCGCCGTGGCTGTCAGAACTGCCACATCAGCCTAACGGCTAAGTTTTTCTGGTTGGCCTATATAAACCCTATTCATTTGGGATTTTGGCCAAGGTTTTTACAAGAGAAAAATCCCAGGTTTTCAGAAGTTTAAAACAAGTTTTTAAAAAGTTTTTGGGCTTTAAACTTCTCATCTTGATTTGTTTTGGGTTTTTGAAAATCAAAGAAAGCTAGGGTTTTGGGAGATTGTATTGTTTTGTATTTTCTATCTTCTACAAGTGATTTCCCAAGAAGTTTTTCTTTGTTGCTTGTTTCCAAAAACACCTAGTTTCCAACACTTGAGCTATCATACTATCCTAAACTATTAGGATCTTTGTTTAGTGGAAAAGAGAAAAAGAAAGAGAAGTGTTTGAGGTTGTTGTTGTAAACCTCTTGTGTTGTAACCCTTCTTTTATTTGTGAATCCTCTTCGGTAGAGGTGATCGGAGTGGTATTGGTTTGCTCCCTCTTAGGTAGAGGTGGAGTTTGGTTGTGAGCTCTTCGGTAGAGGTGTGTGGATTGGTTGTTGTATTGGCTACGGGCCTTACCCCTCGGTAGTGAGGTGGTTGTTTGAGAGAGGATTTTGGTACTCCTAGAGTTTGTAAAGCCTCTTCGGTAGAAGTTCCCTCGGTGGGAGTTGAGATAGTGGAAATCCTACACGGTGGTGTAGGCGGGGATGTAGAGCAAGGTGCTCGAACCTCGAAACAAATCTTGGTGTTTTGCGTTTTGATCCATGTGTCTCTCTAACTCTCTCTCTTACAATTGTGCAAAGCATCATACTCATCATCATATCATACTTGCTTTGTGTGAGCATTGATTCATTCATATCTTATACATTGCTTGTGTTGCCTTGCATCTTTTTGCTTGGCTTGATTGTGTGTATTTCATATTGCTTGGATTGCTTGTGTGTGTGTGC